>CAUYQG010267760.1:0-80451 GCA_963574415.1 Tarsius wallacei
GTGGATTGCCTGAGCCCGCGGGTTCGAGACCCGCCTGGGCAAGCGAGACCTCATCTCTACAATAAATCAAAAAATTAGCCGGGCGTGGTAGCGCGCGCCTGTAGTTCCAGCTACTTGGAAGGTTGAGGCGGAAGGATCGCCAAAGCCCAGCAGGTCGAGGCTGCGGTGGCCGGGAGCGGCCACTGCACTCCAGTCTGGGCAACAGAGTGAGACTCCAACTCAAAAAAAAAAAAAAAAAAAAAAAAAAAAATAAACAACCGACCCCACTACATATTTCCTTCGCTCCCAATTAATGGTATTATTTTCCACAGTGGTCCAAGCCAGAATTCTGATGGTCAAACTCACAGCTACTCCAATTCTAAAACTGTCACTAACTCTGTAAAATTATTCCTCCAAAATAGTTCTCACATCAATTTCTTCACTTCTGTTCCCTCGCCACTCCCTCAATTATTTTCTAAGGTTTTGAAACCAATCTTCCTGTATCTTTTCTCAAACCCACGCTATTGATCATCTTCAGCATTGCTACCAGAAGGCTCCTTTTAAAATAAAAATAAAAACACTCTCAAGTCAGTCTCCTGCTCAAAACCTTCCCCAGAGGCTCATTCTCTGTGGCCTATGAGGGAAAGTTTAGAAATCTAACTTTTGGACAGATACAGCAATTCTTAAATACTTCTTAAACTCTTTCCAAATTGGTTGGTAAATAGCAACTTCTTTAGATGCAGGCCATACCTAAACCCCTTTCCCAGGCCCTGCCATCAACCGACATCTAAATGCTCAACATCTGATAGAGCTGAGAAAAGGGAGCATTCTACCATTACACAGAGCTGATTTGATAGGTTAGTGTCCTAGCCTTACTAGTTGGCGAATACTTTTAATATTTTTTTCTGCTTAGAAGACTTTCTCCATCACTTTCACTGTGCTTTGAGTATTTGCTATTTTTATGCAGTGACAAGCATGTAGCACAATTTAATTAGAACATGAAGCAAATGTTTGAAGTTGAGGTCAGGCTTGCCATTCACTATACTCAGAAGGGCACAGGTTTAACAGTTAACAACATTATAAAATATAGAGTGTGTTCTTTGAACATTAAAATGTTTTATTCTAATATGTCCACTGGGTATCACATGTGAATTAGTTTTCCTTTCTTAACATCAAGACATATTCTATTTTGCATGTTTAAATTGTTATTAATTTTTATAGTTTTATGGTAGAAACAATTGATCATTATATCTTCTGCCTTGATATTTAATATATATAATGATATATATAATATATGAGTTAGAATCATTTGAAAAGAAGTCAATGTTTTTGCGATTAAACAGAATATCACAATTGTAAACATATCAAGACTATTTCAAAGATGTTTTAACTGTGATTAATTTAATATAAAATATATGACTAAGACTTCTCAGTGATACATTTAATTTCAAAATTATTAATATAACAAGTTCTTACTATGCAAAAATATTTAAAATAAAATGACTTCATAAATTAATAAATCATCAACATTTACTTGTCAATACCCATGTATTTGAGCTTTCATATGATTAGCTAGACTTTTTTTTAGCAAACTAGCATTTGCTAGTTTTCTGTTTTTATTTAAATGATATGGTAGTTACCCTCAACTAAATTTTATTTTCATTCATCAATTGCATATTAACCTTGAACATAGGTATGAGACTAGATATAATTAAGTAGATTTTTGGTAAAAGAAATGATGGTATTTTAAATTTTATGTTAAAAACAAACTTGCCTTTCTCAATTAAATTTTATTTTTATACATCAAATGCATATTTCACTTGAAATCTAGATGACTAGTTTTTTTTGTAATAAAGAAGCAGACTTAAACACAGGAATCCTAAACCAGTCTAGACTTGGAGTGGATTATAAATCATAACACTTCTTTTGGTAATATATAATATTTTAGAATGGAAAGAGGCCAAGGTGTACATTTAGGCCTGGCCCATCTTTGAGTTATAAATATTATTATAGCCTACTCTTCTTTCTCCCCAACCTCTTCTTGCCAAAGCTATTTTAAAACTATACTTGTAATACTTTATTCTTTTGATGGCCTTGCTGACTTATTTCATGTTATCCATTCCCAGTGTGATGAATCTCTTTATATTTTTTGTGACTTTTCTTCAATATAAGCTCGTAGTGTCTTCTGGCAGTTGACATTTGCTGAAATAGTTAGGATCACCCGTCATATCTATTCCTTAAGAACTGTGCAGATATGAAATAATCCCTTCTTAATCTCTTCATTCTCAAAGCACACAGTTCTGAAATTTCCTATTTTTCAAAATATCTATGTTACTGAATGTACATATTTTTAGTTACTTAATATCCTTTCTTCATTTCTAAAATAATAAGTTTATAATAAACAAATTTGAATTTGAGTAATCCATATTAAATATTTTATATCTTATATTACTCTTTATGTCTTAACTTGGCTTTAAATATTTTAGAGGAAAATAGACAAGAAGTAACCCTTAAATACATTATAAAACTAAAATACTAATAAATTTTTAAGAAGTAAAAAGTATCTCAATGCATTTGAGATTTATTATTTATCATGAATATGAGATGAGAAAATACAAATGACTAGAGTCGATTAAGCTTTGTGGCAACCCCAAAAAACACACACATGTGTGTGCACACACATACACACTCTTACCACATTGGAATCTAGAGAAGTTTTTTCACAAGTAAAGTGTTATGGAGTGGTTTTTCCTCATTCAAACATGAAAAATCAAAGCTAAAACAACACAGGCAAGACTATTTCTTTTCCTCCCTATCTCTCTGTCATCTAAAACTCAGAGCACTAGTCCTCAAAATTAAATGTCGTTTTCTTTTTTTAAGGCAGATTCCTGAGCATTGCCTAAAATATTCTGGTTTATTAGATCCAGAATTGGAGCCAGAAATCTGTATTTTTAACCAAGAAGTGATTTTGAGCTAAAATACAAAAATTAATCTCTTCAATTTTTTTCTGCCACATTTTTTTTTCCTCTGGTTACAACTAAGTAGTTAAATCATTTATTAGTGTTTTAAAATACCCTTACAATGCCTTAGTATAAAATAGGTAAGCACAGCTGAAAAAAAATAATGCTTAAAACTAATTGGGGAGAGTAGGACTAATTTGTGAGACATAGGAATTTATTCATCCAACAAATGTTTCTGGGACCTCTATTAAGTGTAAAGCACTGTGATCAATCCTGGATGTATAAAAACACAAAACAACATTTTTATCATTCAATGAATTCAGAGTCATGCAAAAGACAGACCTAAAAGACAATGTTGTTGATAATAACAAAAACTTAGACCCCCCCAAAAAAGTGACCTAACATAGAGAGATGGATATGTTTTACTTCCCTAAACTCTATCCCTATAGGTTCTCTTCCCCAGAATGGCAGACATTATAAAATCTCCAGTAGGCCTCTCATTCACATGAATACATCTGTGAATACCAACCTTTATCTTCTAGCCCAAGTAGACTCATGGCCCTGGACTACAATTTCTTAGATCTTCTAGGCGCCCTATTCTGCTCTTACCTGTGTGCTTGTACATCAAAACTGTAGATTTCAAATTTCCAACGGTCCTAATCATCAAGTCAGAATTCTTAGACTTTCTATACCCCTACTGGGGTCAGACAACCAATATGTGAAAGCACTTGAATAATTTATTAAAGTAAAAAGTCCTTGAAATGTGAATATCAAATATATAAATGCCCATTGATTTAATATTTATTTAATCAAAATCCCTTAGAACTTCATTTTGGCAAGATAGTTAAATCCTTTATACCAGGAATATCCTTTCCTTTCCCTCAGTTTATTTTTCTTCTCCCCTGTTATCAGCCTATTTGCTGAAATGTTTTTAGAATAATTGGGGAAAGAAATATGTGGGACAAGGTCACTGAATCTGAATTTCACTGAAGCCAGATAAAAAAATGGAAAAAATGATAAAAGTGAAATTTCAGTGTCTATCTTTGCTACAATGAAGAAAACTTAAGAGATAACATCCTGAAGTATATACCACTGATAATTGACTTCTACAGTTAATAGATATTAGATTCAAAAGCACAAATATTACACACCATTTAATTAACCAATATTTATTGACCATCTACTATAAGCAAAGCCTTATGCAATGTGCCAAATATATAAATATAAGCATAATATGGACATAGCATATGACCTCATGGAATTTATAGTCTGGTGGAGGTGAAAAATCTTAATAAAAAATATAAAATTGCAAATATGCCAAATGCTAGGTAAACAATACTACAAACACAAGGGGATTTAACCCTTATGAAGAGGTCACTGAAGTCCTCTCTGAGATGGGATGTGAAAGACAGGTAGAAAATAATTAGGCAAAGAGCAAAAGTAAAAGAAGCCCAGGCACAGGGCAAAGGCTCTGTGATCAGGCTTTATGACAAGGATGGGAACAGAAAGAAATCTGATGGGACTGGAATTCAAAGAGGAGCAATACAAGTAAGAGCCAGACGACTGAGAACATATGTAAAAATGAAAAAGGTAAATGGCATCTGGTTTCTATACTCCAGAACTCAAAAGGAGAGATTCAACCTCCATCTGAAATGCAAATTTAATAGGTACTGTGGTGGGGGTAGAGACAGCAAAGTGGGGCAGTACAATCAATAGAGTAGCATAAGAAAAGGCCTTGCCTGTGTGGGTGAGGTCTGAGTTGGACACTCAAGAATAAGAATGGCCAGAGAGGAAAGTAAAAGCAACAGCAAGAGTCTAAGCCAGAAAGTAGAGAACACGACATTAGAAGCAACTAGGTTACTGAGTAGCTTGACATTCCATGATTTGCTTTTCTAAATTTCTATTCTTTTCTGTGAGGTTTTAAACAAAATTCTAATACCACATCATGATCATGTGCCTGTTTAAAATTAAATAAGGAACATTGTACACGAATAGATTGATATCTATTTTAGCCTTACCTCTGGCCTTCATCTTCAAATGTTATATCTTTAGTTCCAATTCACTTTTTCGTTACTTTCTAGAAATGTTCAGCACTCAGTGGTCCTCCAGAAGCATTCATTTCAATTAAATTCACTGAATTTTAAAATTCAACTTTTCCTTTCATTTCCTTTGAAATATAAAATATGCATGTAATTTTGTCTCTAAGAAAGAATGTTTAAGATTTCCTTTCTACTTTTACCTCCTTCACTCAGGGCCTAATGGAGTCTTTGGCACCCTTCAACCAAAACATGTTACAAATGGAGCAAATATAATGTTAGTCTTTTGTTGATTTGTCAGATCCCATCAGAAATTTTTATTTTCAAATCTCTGCTTAACATCTACTCTGTAAATAAGAGAAATATGTTCTACTCCAACTGCAAGTGATTAGAAAGTGCTTATTTGTTTGGTGTTCTTTTTGCTGATGAGAATGCACAAAGGCTTTATTTTTTTCTTCAGATCTTAGTTGTAACATTAATAAATGGTTGCAAACTTTGTTGATGACATTATTCTAGAATAATTTTTTCACCATTTTTGTTATTTTTCTTTTATAATGTTGATAGCATTATAATATGATGCACTAAAGTACTTTGCTGGTAAGCATTTTTACCAACTTTTCTTACAGGAAATATGATTCCCTGGTTTCATCAGCTCTTCCTTTTCAAGGATTTCTTATATAAGGATGTATGTCAGGTTAATTTATCTGGCTTCATTTCATGTAGACCGAGGTCATGAGTTTAATTTATTTGGAGGCAGTTCAGTGTTTTAAAAGGGAACTAAATTTGGTCCTAAACAGACCTGATTTTCCATTCTGGCTCCTCCCATCCCCACCTCACCCCTTTCCCAGGTGACAGGAGAAAGAGTGCTCTATTCTGTCCTTAAGACGCATCCAAGTCACTTATATTCTGAAAAATCTTTCTATAAACCCCTAACATTCAAGATTCAGCCGGTGGTATGGGTTTCCTGTTATCTTTTGGGGGTGCCAAATTTAAGTATTTGGACAAATGTCTTAATCTCTATGACACTCAGTTGTCTCATTTTTAATTAGAAAAAATATGTTCAAGCACCAAGTGTGTCTGACACATAGTAGTTGCTGAACAAATGCTTACACTTTCTGTCCCTGTGCTTAACACTTCCTACCCATCTATGCACTAGACAGAGTGCTGGCATAATCTTGGCAAAAATCAATCAAGTTCCATTCAGAATTGTGATCCTCCAAGTAGTTTTGTAGCCCAAGTGCATTATAATCTATGAGTCAAAAATTTAAAAACATATATGTATTTGAAGTAATGTATGTATATTTCAGACTAAACATTTAATATGCCCAATAAACTTTATATGATTATAATAAAAGTTATTGGAGGCTTTTTCTTTGTACTTAAAATAATTTATAAGTGGGATAATAATGCCAACCTTGTAGATTTATTCCTAAAGATAAGGTTAATAAATGTGAACAGGTTGGGTAAGGTAGTTCATGTCTGAAACTCAAAGCTTTGGGAGGCCACAGCAGAAGGATTCTTTAAGGCCAGAAGTTCGAGACCAGCCTGGACAACATAGTGAGACCCTGTCTTTATCAAAAATTGAAAAAAAAGCCAGGCATGGTGGTACATGACTCTAGCCCTAACTACTTGGGAGACTGAGGCAGGAGGATTGCTTGAACCCAAGAGTTCAAGACTGCAGATAAATAAGAAGCATTTAGTACAGTATAGTGCACAAAATTAATTCCACAATAGCAGTTTTTTAACGGGTCTTTGAGGTTTCTTTTTTTTTAATGAGGAAGTACAACAAATTACAGACTGCCAAAACAATTCAACAAAAAGAAAGATCACATGAGAGAGAGGGAGAGAGGGAGAGAGAGAGAGAGAGAGAGAGAGAGAGAGAGAGAGAGAGAGAGAGAGAGAGAGAGAGAGAGAGAGAAGGAAAAGTTTCCATTTTAATTTTAACTACCTGGAACAGGAATTACTCACTTCTGCCTAAGCTGCATATTTGTCTCATAACCTTGGACAAATCAACCTCTGTGAGCCTCCACTCTTTCATTTAACCCCTAAGGTGATTCGTTTCAGCATTCAACAAGTGTTTATTGAGCACATATTGTGGGCCAGACACAATGAACCTTTTAATATGATGACATATATAAAAGTTATCTGTAGGTAATAAAATGAGATCCAAATGCAGGTTTTTGTGAGTTTTTGCAGGTTTGTGAATTTTTGTGAGAGTGCTAATTTTAAAATGGGTTAACACTTTATCTGCCTGACAAAGGAGTTTGAATTGAACGCTGTGTTTATCAAGATGACTTTCCTGACAAGCCTCATGACACTGAAAGGCAGAATTTCCCTTAAAAGTGTAAGATTAGGCATAAAAATGTGCTCTGATAAATATAGAATAATTAATGGACTGCTACTGTCACCCTCCTAACTTTTACACACTTACTAAATCCCATGTCATGCAGAGAGCCTTATGATCCTCCAGCAATGCCAGAGTATGGCCATTTATATGTAGTACATGTATACATATATCAAAGCCTGGTATATGAGCTGCAGTGACTTTGGTGGTAAAAATGGTGCTTGCAAAGGACAGCCTGATCCAAAGAAAGCTTTAAAGAAAGGAGTTAAATTATTCACTAATAGAGTTAAATTATTCACTAATACTTATGTACGTTTAAAAATACATTATACATTATAGGCGAGGCACAGTGGCTTATGCCTGTAATCCCTGTATTTTGGTAGGCCAAGGCAGGAGGATTGCTTGAGCCCAGAAGATTGAGACCAGTCGGCCGCTGCACTCCAGTCTGGGTGAGGGAGTGAGACTACAACTCAAAAAAAAAAAACACTTAGCTGGACATAGTGGTACATGCCTGTGATCCCAACTACTCAGGTGACTAAGGTTAAAGAATTGCCTGAGCCTAGGAGGTCAAGACTGCATGTGGTAAGCCATGTTTTTGCCACTGCACTCCGGCCTGGACAACAGAGTGACACTTTGACTCTAAAAAAGAACGAAAGGAAGGAAGGAAGGAAGGAAGAGAAAAGAAAAGAAAAGAATACACTGAAGAAATATCTTGATCAAGTTTCCTTGAATTGAGCTAAATTACAAATGCACAACCTCTTATGACAGAATAGATGAGGCTGGCCCAAGTGAAAAGATTGACCCTATTTGCATGTACTGTCTTCTTTTGCTAAATTTGACGTACTTCTTTACTCAAGACTAATTTATTAAGTTAGTCTTCTATCTGGAACACAAATCCACTTAAGATAAATTTATTTTAAAATAGTCTTCTTACCATGAACCACTAAACCCCAGATTCAGCTAGTGTTCTAACTGACATGTACTTTCCTCCATCTCTTTATTCTCTACTAAAAGATAAAAATTCACATCACAATTATACAGCTGTTTTACAGAGGCTGAATCTTGTTACTGTGATGTAAGTGGTATCACTTTCCTGAAAAAATACATTTTCGCTTTTACTTGTTCCCCAGAATATAGTGTGAGGCTATCTTTGGAGATTCATCAGCAGGATCTTCTGCAATAAGGCAATTGTGGTCCCCCGACAGCATTGCACTTGAGGTGGAACATAATTAGCACTCCATCAAAAACCACTTTGGAGAACACAAACAGTAGTTGGCTTCCAAATCAGACTTCTGAAGAGAACTGCATTATACAGTACAAATAAAATGCTAATTTATTATCGATCATACAGGAAAGTGCGTGCATAGAGAGGCTTGTACGTATTCAATTAGATCCACCCTCCCTTCGTCTTTTGTAATAAAGATCCTAGCAAAGAGGTCGGGCAGAATATTCTTCGATGCACTCTGTGTGTGCTATGGGAGTTAGGAAGAAAAGGAATCCTGCTCTTATCCACAAGGTTTTTCCAGTGTGGAGGGGAGAATAGAGCATGCAACAATAGTCTCCAAGGTTCTGCCCCTTAATCACTGCCCTCAGAAGATACCATATTTAAGAAGCTGTGGTTCCTCAGATTTAAGACCCAGGGCTAGAATAAAAATCTAGGTTTGAATAGCTGGTAGTACTACCCCATTAATAAACTATTTTAAAACCTTAAAATTGAACAGCTCTAAATATCCTTTGGTCGGACATAGGCACCCGAGTTACAAATCATTTGACAGCTGATGCATTACAAAGTGAGTATTTGGAAATGTTCTTCTCTGGGAAGTTTAAAGACTACCGTAAAGCAAAACCTTTCTAGGGTGCTTTAAGTACAATTCTGTCCAACACGAGTAGGAGAGATTAGATGGCATCTCAAGCTTCCTTACAACCCAATAACTCTGTCGTGCTAAAATACTTACATTGCAGGAGAGCCATGCTATTTTATGTCACTCTGTTAAAATACTATAAAAGAAGAAATGTTCAACATACCAAAGTAGAAAATACCAAACACCAATCAAAATGAAGGTAAGGGCAGGTAGAAAGGCATGGATTACTTAGACACTTTATGTTCTCAAATGAGAAGTGTCTTTGTAACCAAAATTAAATCAATTTTATATCACAGTGAAAGAGTTCTGGCTTGATTCCAATTGCTTTGAGCAGAATCTTACACAGCCAGTCAATGTGGATTCACGAAGATAAACAAAAATCACAGGTGAGTGGTGGGAAGGGATCCTAATGATCATCTAGGTCAGGGCTCAGGAAACACTCCCTGTAAAGGGTGAGGTAGTAAACATTGTAGGCTTTGCGAACCATATATTCGTTGTGGCAAATACTCAACTCTGCTGGTGAAGTACCATAGATAATAAAAAGCAGCCACAGAAAATAAATAAACAAATTGGCATGACTGCATTCAAATAGCACTATATTTATGAACATTGAAATTTGAGTCTCCTATAATTTTCATGCATTATGGAATGCAGATTGAGTATCCCTTATCTGAAATGCTTGGGATCATAAGTGTTTTGGATTTCAGATTTATCTGAATCTTGGAATATTTGCATATACAGAGAGAGATATTTTGGAGATGTGATTCAAGTCTAAACATGAAATTCATATATGTTTCATATATTCCTTATACATATAGACTGAAGGTAGTTTTATGCAACATTTTAAATAATTTTGTGTATGAAACAAAGTTTTGACTGCATATTATTGACATATGAGGCCAGGTGTGAAATTTTCCACTTGGGACATCATGTTGGCACTCAAAAAGTTTTGGATTGTGAAACATATTAGACTTTTGGATTTTCAGATTAGGATGTTAAACTTGTATTTCTCTTTTCTGACATTTTTAATCATTTATATATATCAAAACCATTGATCCCTTGTTAGCTTGCGACCTGTACAAAAAACACAGTGGATTCAATTTTTTTTTTAAGTACCGTTATTTTTAAACTACTTTTTTAGTAGCACATTTTTCTCTTCAAATGAAATTGTATCGGTAGGGCTAATAAAAACTATTTTTTAGTAGGCACTTTCTCTTTTCTAATGAAATTTTACAGACTGAGCAAATAAGAGCAGGACTGCATTGAATTAGGAGCAGGGAGTACTTATTTGATGCTCTCAGGGGCCAACCTAGGCCTAACTCCCTACCCTGTCCAGACTAAAATTCCTCAGAGCACAATTCAGAGTCCACGACTTTCATCCAAGCCACTCAGTTTCCTTCTGAAGAATCTGAAGTACATGACTATGAAATAATTGTTATAAATCATTGAAATCATTTCAAGTGAACAGGCTCCAGAATATGAGTCTTTTGTGTGTCCTGGTTTTGGTGTCCCACCAATGCAACAACACAAAATTTTTTAGAAGTAAAACTCCAAGTTGAAGCAACATGTTATGGCCAAATAGAAGAACAAAATGCTGCTTAAATATCTAGTAGGAAATTTCTCTGTCATGGCATTACGTGTCAGAGACACACGGAGGACTTCAGGCTAAGATTGGAGGGTGTTCACCAACTAGGAAGACATTAAACCAGACCTAAGTGACTAATGACAACATTATGTATAGGCTCTGAAGGAGCCCCAGCCCTATCAGGATGATATTGCCTACATCTGTGCTTCTTCCATTATCCTGAAGTTACTAAACACCAGATCACTGCCAAAGAGTCTCATTCTGCTTCCTATGATGGTGTCCCTGACTTTAGAGCTAAAACTGCTGAATACAGCATTTCTCCAAGTATGTCCCAAATAACACTAGTGTCATATTTTCAGAGATGCAAATAAGTGTTCCCAAGTCAAAAAGGAAAAAAAAAGTTTCCCTGATCAAGAGTATACACTCTGTATCCCTATTAGTAATTCACAATGCACATGAGCAGATTAAAGGATCTGAGAAGCCTCACAGGAAATAATCCTATTTAAAATTTTAAACCAGCATTTCTCCCAATTTATTTTAGAAGGTAACTGGTTTTATTATTCTTTTGTTCTTTGTTTTGTGCTCTTTGTCTGGATTCATACCTTTCAGTCGAGGTGAAAGAAACTGAGAGCTGGCTTTACTCTCAAGGTTGTTTTGTGATACTTAAAAGTTTATTAATTTAATCAACAAAGATTCATTGTGTGTGTTTACTGTGTGCCAGGCATTGCCCCAGGCTCATAAAATGTTGTGATTAACAACACAATATGTTTTTTTGTCCTTGTAAGGTTTATATCCTAGTAACTAAACAGGTAAATAAATCAATTCATCCATTTCACAATCATTTACTGATTGCCTACTTTGTGCCAGGCACTGTTTGTGCCAAGGCCTAAAAATTTAGACAAATGACTACCCTTGTAGTTTCCACGAAGATAATAAGTACATGATAAATTCACCATTCTAAAGCTCTTATGTGCCAAACATTGTTCTATGTGTTTTATATACTAAGAATCAAAACCATCTACCTCTATACGCAACTTGGACTTTAAGAACTAACACTAGAGTCAGTACCTTTTCTTAGTTTACTTAGTAGTTGCTTTATAAATGCTGGTGCTCCTGTGTTGGGTGCATATATGTTTAGGATGGATATTTCTTGTTGATGGATTGAATTTTTTATCATTATGTAGTGTCCTTTTGCATCTTTTAAAATTTTTGATAACTTAAAAGTTGTTTTGTCTGATACTAAGATCTCAACTCCAACAGCAAAAACATGGAAACAACTGTGCTGCCCATCAAAAGAGGACTGGATTTTTAAAAAGTGGTACATATACACGATGGAATATTATGCAGTCATAAAGAAGGATAAAATTATGAACTTCGCAGCAACTTGGATGGACTTGGAGGCTATAATATTGAGTGATCTATCACAGAAACAAAGATGTGCGTATCACACGTTTTCATTCATAAGTGGACCTTGAATAACTATTGTAATATTATAAGAAAAGGATAGGTAGTAGTGGGAAACTGCCAGGGGAAGAGAGGTGGGATTGCCAAGTGACAAGGGGGCACACTTTATCAACTGGCATAAGGAACATTTGTATACCTAACCCTGAATTATACCCCACATATTTAAAATAAAATTTTTTTAAAAAGAACTAACACTACCTACCCTCATACACCCACAATAATGTGACTTTACTATTCCACCATCTATACTTTTCTTGAGTTTCTTGCCTAGGTTTGAGTGTTCATTACAAGGACTTTCCAAAAGACCCATCAACTCTTTAATAGAGTCAATAGAGTTCAATAGAGAACTTACATCCGAATATTCTTTGAAATCCTTTCTCAAAATCCTCACTTTCATGTTTTCACCATTCCTAGACTGTTATATTCTGATTCTTAAACAATTCTAATAAAATTTCCTTTTGGGGAAAAAAACCCACCTTAAACCAAATGTCCAGTTCTCAGTAAATTCTGACCTTGCATTCTCCTGTCAGAGACAAAAACAAAGTACTGCTGAGGTGACGGTCTTCCTTGTCACAATTATTTAACCAAAAAATTGTATCACTAATATTTAGGGAGTCAGCACTCCACAAAGCCAAACTCATTTATGGCTCATAACAACTCTGTGAGATAGGTATTTGTCATTGTCTTTTTTGTGTATGGGGAAACGGAGGCACAGAAGATCAACATAATATACCCAAGGTTCTACTGCTAATAAGTAGCAGAACAAAGATATGAACACAGGCTATCTGGCTAAAGAGGCCATAATTTTGTATAAGGATGATTCTTCAGAACTCTAAACTGAAGTGACGTTAGAGTTATGAACTAACTTAGATGGGTAGTCGAAGAATTCTTCTCTGAGGGCATGATATTTGAAAGACACTTGAATGACGAGAAAGAGGAAAGACCCATTTCAGGCACAGGTAATCAGCAAGCACAAGAATAAGCCTATCTTATTTAAGGAGAGTAAAGTCTAGTTTGGTTGGTACTTACAGAGTAAGGGAAAGAGTGGTAAAAATTGAAGTCAGTGAGGAGGCAATGGACACCTTATCTAGGATCTTCTAATTTGAGTTTAGATTTTATTCTGATTACAGCAGGAGACTTTCCAAAGATCATAAACAGGGATATGATGAGTTGTTTTAAGTTTAAATACTCATGAAGCATAATTTTCTCTCCCCATGAAACTAGAACCAGACAAACATTTCTGCCCTATATTAAACAATACTTATTCTAAGCAAAAACAAACAAACAACAACAAAAAAAAACCCTACATGCTTGGTACAAGAAACACCTGTTCCTAAAAAATGACTGAACTGGCTCAACGACATATATGTCAAAACTCACTTCAAGACCATTGACTCAAAGCAGCCATCAATCCAAAATCATTCACTCAAATGTATTCAACAATCCAAACATATTTTTAAAAAT
This sequence comes from Tarsius wallacei, assembly GCA_963574415.1. Classification (NCBI taxonomy): domain Eukaryota; kingdom Metazoa; phylum Chordata; class Mammalia; order Primates; family Tarsiidae; genus Tarsius; species Tarsius wallacei. The sequence goes on from CAUYQG010267760.1 coordinate 13,695, forward strand.
TTGCCCAATTTCAACCAATCTCTGTCTAGCAAGACCCACCTTGAAATCACCCAGCCCATGCCCTAAAATATAATAAATAACCTAACCTAATTTTCCCATTATGAGATCCTACTGTAGAATTATGTTCTCCCTTACCTCATTGTCCAAAAACTTAAATCTTCATGAACAATATTTTTTTCTGATGCTCTTTTGGGGAGTGCACAGTCAACACTACTGTGTGGAGAATGGATCAAAGGGCAGACAAGAGATCAAAGACCAGTGAGGAAACTCTTGAAGAAGTATTGAAGAGAGATGAGGGTAAACCAAGGTAAACTCAACAGAAAAGGAGAGAAGTGATTAGACTTGGGATATATTTTACAGTTAGAGCTTTCTGGAAGTTTATATGCTTATAAGATGTAGAGGTTTAGAGAATGAATCAAGTATTTCCAGATTTTTATTTATTTTTATTTTTTTAAATTAGCTTTAATATTTTTAATCTTGGCACCTATATAGTGGCAGTGTCAAGTACTAAGGCGAGAAGTTGAAAGAGGATCAAGTCTGAGAGTAGATGGATAAACAGAAATTTGCTTTTAGGCATGTTAAATTTGAAGGGCTGATTAGCCATCAATGGGAGCTATCAAACAGGCATTTGGAATTATGCTACTGTGGAGATATCACAGTCATTCAGTTTAGAAATCAGCCAACTTGGGTCTTTTTCAAAGCTACTGGGGAACTGAGGGAAACAAGAAGTGAGAGATAAATTTGCAAGGGCCATACAAAGGCAGCTAAATGCTATTTTTATGTTTGAGCAAATGCTATCTTTGGGATATGAAATGGAAAGATCTGAGAATAAAAATTATAAAATGAAAGGAGTAACAGTTGGGAATACATATAGTGCTAGTGACAAATGGAAATTGCTACTAAGAAGTGCTCTAAAATTATTACTTGTAGGATTTTCTCTTTATATCCATCTGACTTGTTTCTGTCCCACAGAGGAGAAAATCACCAATTTATCGCTTTCAGCAAGCACATGTATATTCAGAATTGCACACTGCTCTGCTCTTTAGAAAGGTAAAATATACAACATTGAACTGAAAAAAAATCTAAAACCAGAATTATCTTAGAAAAGATAAGTATTATGCTGTGATTTTGCTATCATATGGAATTAATTAAACTGCAACAATGTATTAGTAGTAAAATAATTCAATTCAAATGCACTAATATTTCTAGAAGTAACACACATTTAAGATTCTTACGCATATCAGTTGTGCCTATGTGAAAATTCTTTAAAAATCATTTTTATAATAATTTCAAGCAAAATACATTAATGGATTATATGTATTCACCGAGGTCATTTTAAAAGCTTCAATGTTTTCAGTCTTTACAAAGACATATAGTTAATGAAACTATCAGAATGCACCTTTTACCAGTGAGGTAAAAGAGGAATCAGTGATTCTACAAATTAATATAATTATCATATTTTCAAAGCATATTGCATAAAGCCGAGATTTGAAAAACTAGAAACTGCAAAGAAAAAAATAGAACATTAATTTGCATTGGACTATTCATAGGCTCAACTCTTCTCTCTCATTTCCAGATTTCTGAGATTTTTCTGTTACTTTTCTTGTTTCCAGTTTCTCCTTGCGTTAATCTATCGTATACGTGGTGACTGGAGTTAACTTTCCCAAAAGTAGTGTTTTCATGATATTTCTCTTTAGTTCATCAATAGCAGCTCTTCACCGCCTCTAGCATAAAATTCAACGTTTGACCTGCTACTCAAATCCTCTACAATCCAGAAAAACCTTTCTCCAGCCTTCCCTCTCACTACTTTTCCTTCTATTACCACTAGATTTATCTCTCTAATCATCTCTGAGTAGAGCCTACCATTTCTACCTCGTCCTTTTACTAATAATTTTTCCCAAGGAGATTGTACCACCCTCAAAAACAAATCCCTTGCCATTCTTCTTAGCCTATAATAATCCCTTCTTGTTTTCAACCTTTAATTACTACATAGACAATATATCTCATATTTTATGGATGAATATAAAAATGGAGAAGAGGCATAAAATATGCTTCATTAAACCTATCCCCTCAAAATGAGTATCAACAGTTTAAAGTCTTAACTTGGTGCATTCCAAATTAAGTATGAGCAGTTATAGGGCAAACACCTCAGGCAAACACCTCACAAATATATATATATATATATATATATATATATATATATATATACATATTTGATGAGTTGAGCCTATATATATATTTGATGCCCACAAACTTATGGCTTCAACTCAGCATGATTTCAGTGATGGTCTCCTTTGGATTTGCCAAGAGGCTTGTTTTTCAGTTTAAGAAAATTGAAATGAGCATCAAAGTAAAGTAGAGCTCATTAGTAAGGATTACGTCCAGCAGACAAAAGCTTCCACTCTCATTGCTCCCTTCATCTAGGGAACCTCAATCAATTAGAGTCAATTAACAGACATGTGAACCAGCTCTGCTGGGTGCAGGGTACTGGGTGCAGTATGCATCATTGAGCATGACAAAGCAAGGGCCCTTATGTAGTATCCACTCATAACTGCTTGTGTCCTTCAGGGACAAAGTTTTCATTGTTCTTCCAAATCAGGTGAACTGAAAAACCAGAATCATGAGACTATTTCTAAACAAGAAGGATGAAGGCTAGCTGGTTAATAGCTCAGTAACAAGACAAGAAAGGATGCAACAAAATCTCGAGAGCTGTGACTTACAAACAGGTATAGTTACTAATCAGCAAGAAACTCAAGGATCACTGTCCTCTCTGGATCGAGAAGCCCGAAGAGTATACTATGTATAAAAGAAAAAATATATATTTTCTGGATAAGAGAACATATCTGTCTCTCTCCCTCTACCTCCAGAAATAGGACTTTACTTGAGTAAGTATCAGTAAGCTACTTTGTCGCCTGTTTTCCATATTAGGGCAAAGATCTTTTCATTATAAAGAAAGTGAGAATGGCCATCAGGAGTTTGTTTTGCCAGGAATGTGTTTGTAAGCTCAGGACCAGAGCTGAATTATTTGGCATGACAGAGGAGATATTCCAGGCTATGTGGGAATGAGATAAAGAGAAATGAGACAGCTGGCGGCTAAAGAGAGGGATTTGGGAAGGGAAAGCAGGCAGATGTAAAGGAAAATTTAATTTTGTTTCTATCGAATGGTGTGTGATGTAAATCCTCCTCTTGATCTTATTCCTAAATATTCAGTAACATCTACATTTTTCACTAATGTGTTGAATATTTTTTATACTTAGCTACTTTTAATTAAGGGTTCATAATTTTTAAAATTGTATTTATTTATTTATTTATTTTGGTGAGCACAACAAAGTGCTTAGTAAGTGCTACTGTTTACTTACTAAAACAATTTATCTTACTAGGAACTGTTCATACTCTGATGGTTGCTATATGCTCCTGATTCAGAAAATGCAGTGGGCTAAGAACAGTAAAGTAAACACAATTAGTGATCTGTTTATATCTTCTTCTTCTCCTTTACCAGTGCTGTGTTCCACCCCATACTTGTTCTCTTCTTTCTGATAAGGGCTTACAGCTGCAAGGCAGACAGCAAGAGTGCCACACTTAGGATAAAGAAGTAAGAAATGGTAGTGTGGTAACCAGCCTCTAAGGTGGTCTCCAACGTTCCTAGCCTTCTGGTAGTCATGCCCTCATATAGGCTTCTTACACATTGAATAGGGTTGATCTTGTAACTATAGGATATCGTGGACATTATGGTATGTGACTTTCAAGGCTAAATTACAAAATAATGATGACTTCCAACTTGCTCTCTCTTGACAACTCCTTCTGGGAAAAAACCATCTTCCATTTTGTGAGGACACTCAAGTGGTCTTATGGCGAGGTCCATGTGGCAAAAAATGAGGCTTCCTACCGATACTCAGTGCTAATTTGCCAACAATGAGAGTGAGCCACCTTAATAAGATATCCTACATTTCCAGTCAAGTCTTCAGAGGACTGCAGCCCTAGCTAAAATATTTATGGAAATCTCATAAGAGACACCAAGCTGGAACTACCCAGATAGGCTTTTCCTAATTCCTTGACCCATAGAAACTGTGAGGATGATAAATGTGTGTTGTTAAGTTTGGGGATTTGTTATGCAGCAGAAGATAAGTAATGCTTGTGGCTTCCTACCATTTATCAGATTCCATTACTGAAGCTAAAGTGCGAAATTCAGCTTAGTGGAAAGAGCAAAGGTTCTGGATTTACACCAGGAGTCTAGATTTAGTTTAGCCACTTGCTAGTTACAGGATTTTAAAAAATTTCCCAAGGCTCAGTTTCTTCATCACTAAAATGAAGCTAGTGATATTTGCTAAGATAGTAAAGTATGTAAAAAAATCACATACATAGCTTGGCATCTTCTATGTTTAATAAATTTGGGCTACCATAGCTATACTAATTGTTTATATATTTACCTTGTTATTGGAAATCCCTAAGATACAATGAAATAGCCTATTAATACTATGCAACAATTCAATATTTCAATTCAGGAAAGTCCTGAATTTAAATCTAGAAAAATCCTACACTATTTGGGTACTGTTCACATACTAAAACAATTTTTCTCACTAGAAACTATTAATGCTCTGATGGTTCCTCTATGCTCCTGATTCAGAAAATGCATTAGGCTAAGAAAAGTTCACGGAACACAATTAGTGATCTGTTCCTATCCTCTTCACGTCTGTCACCAGTGCTGTGTTCAACCCCATACTTGTTCTGTTCTTTGTGACATGGGATTATAGCTGCAACTTATTCTAAGGATTGATCTTTGGCACTGGAGCTATCTCATCCTAACTTAGAATCAGAAGGAAATTTCTGAGAGTTTATGGTCCTTGGGGGCAGCCTATAGTCCATGAATGACTGGTTCTGGGTTACAAGAGGACAGTTCCCATGCCTTGAGACAGAACGAACTCATAGGTACAATTTTTTTGTCAAGGGCTCACCATAGGATCAGGCTGAACCTGGGACTTCACCTTGCTTGGCTCCACCCTCTTTTCTATTCTGTTTCTTTGATGCCTCACTGGTATTCCTGTGAGCACTTCCTTAATACATTACTTGAACGGGAATCCGTGGCTCAGAGTCTTTTTCCAAGAAAGTCCAAGCTAAAACAGAGAATTTAAGCTGGGCCTGCCATCTCACAGACACTTTTATTTTTTGTCTGTAGGAACAAATGTGACTGAGCAGCCAATTCAACCGTTGATCTCATTATTTGAAAATTAGCATAGAGTACAAGGGTTTCATTTTTTTGAATTTCAAAAGTACTAAAAATGCCAGTGCTTCCAACCTAGCTGAAGGTCAGGCAATTGAGTTGGAAGAACATAGGTGAGAGAAATGTTGTTTCTACTTAAATTCTAATTATACACACCCTGGTTAAACTATGTAATGCAAATAACCTACTCAGTGATAATAAGGGGATTAATGAATGAATATACAAGCAATATTGCTTCTTATACAGTTCTAAAATTTCTTTCCAACTGTATTACAAACTGTGAATCACTCATAGCTCTCAGGGGTGAAATGGGAAGAAGATTAATACATAATGAACATTCGTTACACGTCAAGCAACATGCTAAAGTGTTCTGTGCATCTTTCAATTTTTATACTCATGCTTTTAAGGAAAGGAGTCCCACTTACAAGGGAATAATCTGAAGGTCAGAATGTTTAAGTAACTTGTCCATAATCACAGAGCCAGTAATAAGAAAACAGATTCAAGCCTATGTCTGTGTGATCACTAACACCACACTCTTCCCATCCACAATTATATCTGACATCAATAAGGAAAGTGTTGATATAGTCACCCTGTTGATGCACAACTCACGATTTTGAGTGATTCTGATTCCTGTAGATTTCTTCTTAATGGGCATATAAAATAAACATGGCTTCTATGTCCTGCCCATGCATTTAAGACCATATAGATTCACTCTGATGAGTCAGCCAATAAAATATGAAGGTTTTATATGCTGTACCTATATCCAGATCATTTCTATGCTTAAACACATAATAATAAAATATTAATTTTTCAGCTTCCCTTCAAAAGAATGTCATTTTCTTACCCTGTATTGATTGTCTAATAGGTCTGAAATGAAATTAAGTGAGAAGGCAAACATACCATTGAGCATATATTTGTCATATTGCCCAAATTGTTTGGATTAAGCCCATTAGTAGATATATTCCCACAGCAGTGAATTTTCAGTCAATAGACTTACAGGGAGACCTAATAAGGTAATAAGTAATGTGGGAGGATCGAGATAAGACAGCGCAGGTATTTCACTTGAGCAATGAAACATGAAAATCCTCTTGGGAAGCCAGGGTAATTTTGAATTATATTGATGGAAGACTCTATTCAATGCACTTGACTACTCTTCTTGCTCTGCTTTATCCTCTGATTCATGAGGATTAATTCTAACTCTACTAACCTATATTTTCTTCTCTAGCCTATTCCAGATCCTTAATTCTTGAGTAGGCATATAATTTCACAATGTGCATCACAAGTCATTAATAAAGTATAAAGAGATGTGAAAAATTCTTCCTCCAAGTATTTCCCTTACCCAGTAGGATTTTTGTTGACCTGGAAACTTCTTCCCCCATGAAGTGGGTTATTTTATGCCCTGCATAAATAGACCAATTTCCAGTTGTGCTCCATAAAATATGGTAAGATGTATACAATAAGAACCCTCTCTATTAATTCCTGAATTAAATATTTTCTTAAAAATATGACATTAAGCAGGGCTCGGTGGCTCAGCCTGTAATCCCGCGCCTTGGGAGGCTGAGATGAGTGGATTGCCTGAGCCTGCGGGTTCGAGACCCGCCTGGGCAACTTGGTGAGACCTCATCTCTACAATAAATAAAAAAAAAATCAGCCGGGCGTGGTAGCACGCGCCTGTAATTCCGGCTACTCGGAAGGCTGAGGCGGAAGGATCGCTGGAGCCCAACAGGTTGAGGCTGCGGTGGCCATGAGCAGCCACTGCACTCCAGTCTGGGCGACAGAGTGAGAATCCAACTAAAAAAAAAAAATGACATTAATACACATTTTTAAAAATATATGATTTAGAGTATGAACCCTGAAATAATGGCCTGGCAGTGATAAGATACAGGCCAAGGATTGTGTTTTAAAATTAATCATTGATTAAAATGTAATCAAAGCATTTTCACAAACTAATTGTCTACTGTTCATCATTTGACACTCATGAAAAGAGCTCAGAAATACATCTATACAAGAGCAGGAAGCAAAAACAATGTTTCTTTAAACAAATGTTATATTGATTTTCAATAAGCATAGTCTCTATGGCTTTTTTCTGCAAATATCCAATATCTTATTTATTTGATATTCTTTGATGTGATGTTATAAGAGAGGAGAAGATTAATTTCAAGCATACTATAAAAATCTCAGTGAAAATCTGACATGGTGTATAGAACACCTCTTGTGCCCTATTCAAACTGAAAGCTCACTGTTTCCTGCACCCTTTGCTATAATAAAGAGCATCTAACTTCACTTACTTGCATGGAGTTTACATTCTCTTGAGCTTGGGTTAGAAAACACACAATAAACAAGTAGCAATCAATACTATACCAAAAATATTACAGGTTAGTCATATGAGGGGGGACCCCCACAAATTGAATTTATTTATTAAAAAGTTGGGTATTTATTCTTATACATTTAAACTTCAGTCACCTTCAAAGTACTCTCTGTTTGATGCAATACATCTACTGAGACACTGTTTCCACAGCTCAAAACAATTTTTTCATCCAGGGAAACGAACAAAAAAGTCGCTAGGGGGAGATAGGGTGAATAGGGAGGGTGGGGCGTGAGGGTCATGCTGTTTTTTGTCAAAAATTGCTTAACACTCAGTGTGGTGTGGGCAGATGTGTTGTCATGGTGGAAGAACCAGTCACCTGTTTGCCACAACTCAGGACATTTCTTCTGCAAATTGTGACTCAATCCCTCAAAACTTGCAGATAAAAAGTTTGGTTTACCATTTGATCCAGAGGAACAAATTCTGAGTGTATTACAAGGGGCCTGCCCTCCAAATGATAATTCTGGATTTATGGGGTCCCCCCTCATACAGAGAGTGAATGGGAGGCTATTTTCTGGTTGGAAAGGGAACATCTCCCTGAGGATCTTTTGTTTAAAGTGTAAAGTGTAGATCTGACCATTTATTTTAAGATTTAGTAGGAGCGAATTCCTGGCAGCGAAATCAGACATTTAAAAAGGCTATGATTAGGTTAGGAAAAGAGACTCAAGCCATTGTGGCACAAGAAAGAGAGGAGAAACATGGTAGAAGATTAGACTTTTTTTATGTTTCCTAATTTTAGCCTTAAATATCCATGTCTTATCTGTATTTTACTCCATGCTTGTTTCAGAGAGAAGTTTTTCTTTCAATTTTCTAATAGTAGGATGTTCTAAGAAGAGACTTTTTATTTATCCCACGACTTCAAGGACTGTTGTCCCACTGTTGAGTTTCTTAGTGTGGCAAACATGATTACTTTCTAACAAATACCTCTTGTGCCTGTCTTTTTAAGAATCCTCAGATTTTGTGTTAAGAGTACATATATGCTTTGTTAGATATCTTCACCTTTTCAATCTTCCTTGCAGCTAGGCTTGATGACTGACCTAGTCATTTGTTGTATACACACGTGTGCACACACACACACACACACACACACACACACACACACACAGTTATATAGCATTTTGGGGGAAAAAAAGACTTTTGAAATTGATAGGGCTCAAGTGGAAAATATTTTGACCCCAGATAATTTCCCTTCGTTCTGTCCCTTATTTCTCTTATTCCTTCTTCCTGCCTTGAATATGGCTGTGAAGTCCAGAGGTGTATCAGCCCACTTCCAATCATGAGCATGAAAGCCACACACTAAACATGGTGGAGCAAAAACCAGATGGTACCTGAGTCTCTGACAGAATCATTATACTGCTGGACTGCCTGCCTTCTTCTTCTTGTTGCATGAAGAGAGAATAAAGTCCTTATGGGCTCAAACTATTATTAGTTGAGGAAAAAAAAAGACACAGCTGCCAGCCTTGGAAGAATTTACAGTGCAATCAGGGAGACAGTGCAGAAAAATTTTAAATGAGATATCTTTAAATAAAAAATGAACATAGATCAAATTGAGTGTATGTTGATTTATAAGACATTAACATCCATGAAGGTTTCCAAATATCGCACTGGTCTGCTCACCTTGCCTGGAATTTATAATAGGCAATCAATAAATATCAGTACCAGAATTAATTTAAAAATACTTAATGTTTAAAGTAATTTAGGATTACTCCAAAAGCCTTTGTAGAGAAGTTTTGAAAAAAAATGGAGGTAACATGCAGACAAAAGAAAGAGATGACATTCCAGGTGGGAAAAGAATGTCACAGCAAAACATAGGTTGGTGAGCATTACCTTGTGGGTACGAAAGGTAATGCTTATGCTTTTCTTGATAAGTATAAAAAATAATAGATTTTCCTTTTTAAATGGATCTTCTAAACCTTATAATGAGATCTGACAATGAGAAGAGGGAAAAACATCCTCGGGGGAAGAAAATAAGTATCTGTGAAGGGAACTTGCCTAGGTGATATGAAAAAGAAGAACAATTATAATTCTAGAGAAAGCATCACTGGATGTTCGTGCTTGCCAGGCTACCTACACACACACACACACACACACACACACACACACACACACACACACACACATATAAAATTACGGTGGGAAAAAAGTAATCCAGAATATTTACCTGCAAACTCCAATAGTGTACAAATACTCCTCAACTTCTGATGGAGTTATAGTTTGATAAATCCATTGTAAGTTGAAATATCAGAAGTGAAGAATGCATTTAAGACGCCTAACCCACCAAACATCATAGCTTAGCTTAGCCTAACTTAAATGAACTTAGACCACTTACATTAGCCAACAGTTGGACAAAATCATTCAACATAAAGCTTATTTTATAATAAAGTGATGAATATCTCATGTAATTTATTAAACACTATACTGAATATCTCAGAGTGTTTGTATGTGTACTCAAGGTACACTTTCTACTAGATACATATTGCTTTTGAATCATGGTAAAGACAAAAAATTTTAAGTAAAACCATCATAAGTCATAAGTCAAGGACCATTTGTATACATATAACAAAGACATGCATACAAAATTATTGACAAGAACCATGAAAGGACTAATATTTTACTTTACATGCAAGCTAACAGGTTAACCTACCAGTTTCATGGATGCTGACAGAAGACTCAAAATTCCTGAGTCAGAAACATAAACAATAAAATGGTTTATTACTCACAGCAAAATCAGCTGCCAAAGTATCTACATTTTGTGCCAGTTCCTCAAGCTCTAATTCCCCCAGGTTGACATAAAAGAGGGTCAGATGATGTCTGTACAAGCAGTGGGTACATTGTAGGAGGGGAAATTTGATCTTAAAGAACTCTAATCTGCTATAATGGGCAATAAACATGTCTTCCTTTTGCTTCAAAGGGAGACACTATTTCTGTCTCCCAAGATACAGAGAAGGAAAAGAGAAGATAATTCAGCAAAAAGGCAGTTAATGCATCTTTTCACAAGACATGCAGAAAGGTTAAGGTACATGGAAAATTGTCTCCCCAAAATTATTTGAAAATATCTGTAGAAAAGTAGGTAAAAAGAACATAATATAATTTAAAATTTTAAATTGGGACCAAAAATACTAATTAAAAAGTAAAGAAAGTGATTTCAGAAAATCTCAGTCCAAAGTGATAACATGTTAAAAAAAAAGGAAAGAATTAAGGTGAGAGAAAAACAGGACAAAAGTCAGAAAAAAAGAGTACAAAGTAAGGACTCAAAATTAGGAAGACTAGGAATATGGCAGAATTTTTTTTTTCATAAAAATAATATTTATATATTCTATCAAATTCAATTCTAAAATCATTTAGTAAACATCAACTCTGTGAAATTCAACCTGGCAGGAGTTGGGACAATTAAAATACAGTAATTATTACCTATTTCTGTCCATGGGAAGCATATATATATATATATATATATATATATATATATATATACACACATATATATAATTTAAACTGTCTATAATAAAGTCAATCTTTAAATATTTAGTATTTTTAGTAAAATCTATGAAATACTAGAGACTTTGTATCAACTATTTATACATGGCTTAATGTGATCATTAAAATAATATTGCATCCTATAAATATATACAATTATTATTTGTCAATTAAAATAAAATAAAACTTTAAATAATTAAATTATCATCTTCGAAAGAGTATGAAAATGGTGTGTTTTATATCATAGTGGAGGATACATCCTCAATACAGTTGGCACACAACCTTTTGAACATTAGCATGAAGTCAACTTAGAAGATGAAATAATATTTACGGGCTGGAATTTTTTTTCAGCAGCATAACAGATCTGCTACAGAAAGACTTTTCAGGAAAACATATTATTTGAATCATTCCACAAAGAATTGCCCAAAGATTTCACACAAATAGTTCTGTCTCATTTTAATTGTGAATAGTGAAGAAGTATAAGGTGGAAAAATGTCATCAAACTTAACTTACAGGGATTAGCAGTTGCCGGAAACTGCCAGGGGAGGGGGTAGGCACATAACATCAATAAGGGTACCTGATCTTAAATCAGGCAAAGTGGGGACCAAAGGGAGGCCCAAACTTTGTCTTACGATGACCACTTATATAACTACTCCTGAATTGCACCTCACATTTTTAAAATTTAAAAAATTCAAAAAAAATTAACTTACAAGTGAAACCTATCTCTATGTCATGGTTTGGTATACCTCTGGAAGGGAAAAAAGTCAATATTTGCTATTATTAGTACAAAGACACCAAAATGTAGTATTGTGTAGTAAGGGATTAGGGAACCTTTCAAATGTAGGATGCCAAAATTATGAACCTCATTACTTTGAGGGAAATTTTTAGGCTCTAAGACAGTGGGTCTCAAAGTGTGGTACGGGGACAACAGGTAATCATCAGAAGATTTCATAGGATCTGCAAAGTAAAGACTATATTCATAATAATACTAAGATGTTATTTGTCTCTTTTTCTTCATTCTCTCAAAACTGAAGTTTTCCAGAGGTTGTGTGAGATATCACAACAAATTGGTTATAAATGCAGATATGTAAATCCATCTGCTTCTTTAAAGTCAGACATTAAAAAGATTTATGAAATTGAAAAACAATGCCACTCTTCACTAAATTAATTTTGTTTTGGACAATGTAGTTGTTTTTCCTAAAATTATGTTAATGTGTAATGAGAGGCATCATTGATATTTTAAATAAGTAAATCAATAATAATATTTTAATTAAAATTTTTCCGTTTTCATGTTTCAAATGGTAAATATTAAAAGATATAACCCACATAAACAAAAGCTCTTTGATATTTTCAAGAATTTTTTAAAAGTGTAGCAGGGATTCTGAATCCAAAAGGTTTTAAGAAGCTCTGTTCCAAGGAATGACATTTTCTTGTAATAATTATATCATTTGCTGTTATGGATTGAATTCTGTACCCACAAAAAACGTAAGTTGAAGCCCTAACCCCCAATGTTACTGTATTTGAAGATAGAACTTTAAATAGGTAAAGTTAAATGCAGTTGTACGGGTGAAGCTCTAATCTGATAGGATTGATGCCCTTGTAAGAGGAGGAAGAGGCACCAGTGATGCATACATAGTGAGAAGGCAGCTGACTACAAATCAGGAAGAAAGACCTCACCAGAAACCAACCTGAATTGCACTTTGATCTTCGAGTTCTAGCCTCCAAAGCTGTTCAGAAATACATTTCTGATCTTTAAGCTACCCATCCTGTGGAATTTTATTATGGCGGCCCTAGTAAATTAATACTTTTACTAATAATTAATTGAGAGTATAGCACATGTCTGGCATTGTTCTAAAAGCTTTATCTGTGTTTTGTTACTTCATCATCAGTCTGATCCTTTGGGGACAAGCAATGTAATTCCCATTTTACAAATAAGTAACCGAGACACAGAGAGATAAAGATCACAAATGGTGCCAATATTACATTGGAGTCTTCTGAGCACAGGATCTTGACCTCTAATCTATGTTGCATCTCTTGCCATTTACTTTAAACAAATCTATGAGTACTTCAGTCTCCCAATAAGGCTTTCAGTGTAGTTGTTTGGTAAGGTATTGGACCTAGAACAGTCAGAAGTCCCTTGTCTAAAACAGGAGTTTGGGACCTTCCTGATTTATTTTTTAAATCTACTTTGGCAAAATGTTTGAGGAGTTAACGTCTACTTATGAGCAGGATAGCTAAACAGTCAAATTAAAAACTGGCTTTACTATTCAACATATTTTGCTTTCATAGCACTACAAATATAGGAACCATGACAATACAAAAAACTTTTTCAACATAATGGTTGTGCCACTGTTTTGAAGTGTGTTGTACGTATGCTCTCCTGGCACTCTTTGCCCTATAACACTTATCATGGTATATATATATAGTTTTGCTTTATTACTCCCTATACCATAAGCCACTTGCACTCTTTCTTGCCTCTTGGTTCACCTTTTTACTCCAGCTGTTGATGCAGCAACCAGCTTTGTGCAGATGTAACCTGCAAGTGCTTCTCGTAAGCTACAATATCATTGTTTTCTTTGCCACCACTTAGTGGAACAATTTCAGGAACCAGTTAACCCATTCCAAAAATAGAGGTACAAGAGGATGAACAACGCATGGGGCAGCTTGTGACAGATGGGGGATAGGGTCAATAGGTGTCTGTGACAGACAAGCCAGAAGTATATTATGGCTTCTCCAAAGGCTTCTGATGGGATTGATACAGCCCAATGACACACCTTTCCTTCCTTCTGTTTCTCTCACTGTTATCCATACCCTACTCCTCATTTTGGGCTTCCTTTTCCCAAATTAACCTACATCCAAGCCCTTAAGACACAAGCTATCCCACCCACTTAAATGTTAGCTGCATGAGAAAAGGAAGAAGAGAGACTATGTTTGGCTTCCTCACCATAAGCAGAGAATAGGCATTTAATAAACATTTGTGAATGAATAAATTCATAGAAGCACCTATGACTCTCACATAATATTTCTATAAGGAATTTATTCACATTTAATAAATCATTTTTAACATTCCTCCCATAGATCTGAAATCATTCACTCCCATTCCAGTAGGAATTATTTCAATCAAGAATTATTTTTATGCTCCTTAAAATTCCCAGAAGAGATCCATTGCAGTAGATGAATGGGAAACCTGAACTGGGAAAGGATGAAGAATGAAAAAAAGAGGAATGGTTTGGAAGCAGGGACACTCTGAGGAAAGTTAACCAAGGTCACTTACAGGGGCTGAAGGCAAAGGGGGTGAGCATAGGTATATCTGGTAGCCTAATGGAGCATGATAATAGAAAGGCTTGCCAACCTGTTTGTAACCTGCTTTGACTTTTTGTTTAGCCCAGCTCTGAGGATAGACAGTTATCTTCCTGATGATGATCAAATAAGTCCTTGGAAGAAACTGATCAGAAGTGTCCTGATTTGATTGTTGTGAATCTACTAAAGTAAGAGAATGATGAAGCGTGAATTAAGGTTTGGGAAAAGGAAATAGATACTACCTGGGAAGAAAGCTAGGGGAAATAGAAACAAAAAATAAAGCCAAGATTAGTGAGAAGAAGAGGGCAAATGAAACAATAAAGTAGATGTATCACCGACTGAAAATCAACAATGAAAAGGAAGATAGAAAAATACGCCTTGAAATCATTTTTATGATTTTCCTTCCTGTTTTTTGTACTGTTGTCATTATTTCTTAAACTTTCTAGGTATATTTCCCTGCTGTGACAATAATTTCACTAGAATAACAAACTGAGCTTTGTATGTTTTCAACACATCAGATAACTGTACAAAAAAATTAGGAGGTACTTTGCTGAGGAGTAAAATACAGTTTATGTGTACAGTTCAAATAAGAATTCCTGATACTGTTTCAAATCTGCTACAGGTGGAACTGGATGACTGCAAAGGATGCGCTTTAGCCAATTTAAAGCCTCTCTTTGCCATGCATGTTTATCATTAAAGGGCTTCTCGGCATTTGCTCATTTGAGGCCCAGGTAGTTTTCTGTAATGGGCTAGGGATAGAATTTAATCTTAGAAAATGGATGTGGATTTAGCCTTTGAACATGGTGGATACACAGAGTTCCCTGGTGTTCTCCCAGTAATCATGAATATTAGATATTCCCACTTTCAATTGACAGCATCTATGATCTTTAGTTCCTTCACCTCCACTATTCTACCTATTTAGGCAATCATCAACTTCTGGCCACTAAACTGGATAATAAATTCACTTTTCTCTGGGTCTCTAAAGTATGTGTGTCTTATATTTTAGCACATATCATGTTCTGCTATGACTTTTTATATGCCCATCTCTTCAATAAATCATGTCGTTCATGAAGATAAGAATAATTGCACATAGTAAGGTCTCCCATACTCAATTGCTTTTGCTTAAACACTTCCAGTAATGACTACCAAATAATCCATTTTTAAAAATGGACTTGGCTTCTTTAGATATAGTGATATTCTCATCATTGAGGGTTTTAATAGGAATATATTATAAAATCAATAAAGTTCCTTAAGCCACAAACTTTATATTTCCATACTAAAGCAAAGTCAAGAGCAAGGGCACATTCCCTTTGCATAAATTTCTCTTATCCACTGTATTAATTCTGCTACTCCCCTATTATGCACTATGCAAGGTATGTTCATGGTGTACACCCTCTAAATGTGTGGTAGGAGAGAATTCTGTCTCATTGGCAAAGTCATCTTCTCTCAAACAATGTACTTGCCATGTAGTAATTTTATGTAAAGCATTTTGATCTTGCAAAATGAGAATAAGTATTACCTAATACCCATATTTGTTTTGCTGGTCTTCTTCCTAGGTAAAATGGCACTAGAAATAAAATTGACTAGCAAAGACCTGCAAAAACCTTCAATGAGTTAGAGAATAATAATTTTTAAGACTAAAGTTTTTTTTAGACAACATAATACAAGGCTAAATTGCAACTTAATTACAGTTTACTGAAAAATAAATCCTATCAACCATAGGTATCGGTTTCATAGTTATGAATTCAAAGAGCAATGCTTGATCTGTGTTCCATATCAAGGTATTTGTTTTGTCCACATGTGATACAGAGTAAGCAAATGCAGTTTTATGCATTTGACTTGGAGTTGCATTAATCCGATGAGAACAATACTATAGTTGATTCCTGGAAGAGGAAAAATGTTTCACTTAAGAACATAAAGCACTCATCTGATTAAAACTCATCTGCTTACAACTTCAGCATTTCTTATTCTTGTGAATACCTATGATGCCTAAATAATCCTTTCTGTGGTACAATATTCTTTATAAGTTATGATGGATCAATATTTCCTGTATATCAAAACAGCTGCTCCCAGCAAGGAAATTACTTAAGACAGCTATATTATGGTGGAAGCTGAAGTACAAATCTTAGGTAGCAAAAGACCACAATCTTTTAACCCTCCCTGCAGTCGCACCATTCTCAATGTGATTTTAAAATTTCTCTCACTAAAAAGGCAGAATCAGCTTCTCCTCCACTTAAATCTGTACTGGCCTCGTGACTTATTTTGACTGATAAATTGCAGCAGAAGTCACTGCAGTTCTGAGTCTAGGCTTCAAGAGACCTTTCATGTTCTTTCTTCTCTCTTTCAGAACCTTCTGACCATCAGAACAAACAAACCCAGGCTAACCTGGTTATGAGAGACATGTGACCCACTCACGTTTAGCCAACTCCCAGACATATGAGTAAAGCCATCCCGGATCAGCCAGTCCCTAGCCATCCTGTTACTAACTACAAACACATGGACAAGTCCCAGTAATATCAGTTTGGTCTCTCCCAAACCAGAAGAACTGTCTAGACTATTGTTTTATTCACTACGTTATGTTCATGGTGGTTTGTTACATAGCAGTAGCTAACCTTGCAAATGACAATTGGCTGAAAGAGTGTTGCTTAAAATGAGTAACAAAGAAAATGATTTTGACCCAGTAAAATAAGAGAGTGCTGGAGGAGATTTTTAAATGGCAGCATCCAATAACAAATCTCGATTTTTCAAATTCGCATCTAATTCTAGAAATTAGACACAACTGATATGACTGTTCATAAAAGGAAATAACATAGAAATTAATATAGAAAAGACTTGATTAAATGTCTAAAGTACCAGCAACAGAAAGGTTGGGAGAAAACAGAAGCCACTGAAGCTGTGATTGTCACCTGGTAAATATCGATTAAGGAAAATGGAAACTGAAAGTGTAAAAAGCACAGACTGAGCATAGGTGTTGTCTGTGGGCCATGCTCCCACCCCAGAGATTATTGCTCACTTCTTAGCACTGTAGTCGGGCAGATTCTGTAAAGCTGTTAAAGCAATGTCTTAATGTTTTTGCCTCCCAAGCAGTGAGAGCTTTCTATTTAAATCTCTATTCTTCAGAAGAGCTGCATTAGCAAGCAACAAAGGAGATCTAGGTAAACCTGAATTTACTCCCAACCCTCCCGTTTGTCCTTTAAAATTGGGGGTTTCAAGTCTTAAGATTATACCTTAGTTAAATTTGTATCTGTAACATTTTCTTTATCATTTGCCTCACCCTCCCTACCTGTTTTCTCAGTTCGGTTGAAGAGAGCTATGAACCGAGAACTGTTTAAAATGCACAGTTCATAAATCTTTTGATGTGGGAACAATTCAATACCCAAACCACATAGCTGCCAACTTCCACTTCTTCACTTTTGTTCTACATTTTGATTTGGGAAGACACAAAGTTAAGAGAACATGATGTATTCCAGGGAGTGGGAGAGTATAGCATCCGTTACAAAATAAGGATAGCCAAAAGTGTGCTCTTACATCTGTTATTAATCTACCTTACCTAATTTTATGAAATTATATTGTAGATCCATAACCCAAGAGATGAGAAGAGTCAATTAAGCAATTACTGGTAGAATGCTGGAAAAAAAGGCACAGGACAAAATGAATGATCATCATCAGGACAGCTCAGAATGAAAGACTAAGGTCTGAACAACAATTGTGTATGCTTTGGGGTAACAAATAAATGGTTCTTATGCTTTGAAATTGTTATGCTAGAGATTGCTGGCCTTTAGAATAGGCGACCCTAGGTATCCTTTCCAAACAGGAAAGTATTTGCACACCAGTGAAACCAAAAGAGGGGTCTATTAAGTCTGACATCCAATACAGTAGTACTGTTCTGAGGTCCCCGTTTGCAAACAACCAATGTCAGAAGATGGTCCTTGGAGTTAAGGAAGAAATTAGTTCCAAAAGAATTGTAAACCATATATATAGTAATTATATAAGAAATAGAGTGGCAAAGAGTTGGGGAAAGAGAGGCTTTGGCTGTATCTTTAACATTCTCTTGCTTAAAAAAAGAAAAAAGAACATTGGAGAAGATTTGACAATGCATTAACATCTTTAAATCTCAGTATTGAGGTGGTTTTGTCTATCTTTTTTTATGTTTAAAATAGTTCATAATAATGCACATATAATAAAAAAGAAACAAAATGTAAAGAAAGAATCGCTGTCGGCCCACCACAGAACTAACTGCCTCCTAGGAGATGTTTAATGATAATATAAAAGAGGTATCTGTGTAGATACCTAGGCCTATTTTCTGGCCTACTTCTGAATGTCAGATTTCAATGAGATTTAGAAAGAGACCTTCATCTGGCAGGATAGTGAATCTCCTAACTCTAACTCATATTTTCTGTATATTCTTGGTGCATATCTGTTTCCCTATGGAATGGGTATGAGAAAAATAAATTATAACAGCAATGGCAGAACATAAATCATTCTCTGTGTACTTAATAAAGTTCTTACAAGCTTAACAGTATAGAAAATATTCCAATTTCTCTACCTAATACAGCTGCAACCTTGATGAAATAAATACATTTATTCCCTTATTATCAAAATGATAAGCTTGGCAGTATGACTAACTGGAATTTGAATGAGCCGTTTTAATAAAGGCATAAGAATGCACCTATATAGGTGTTTGGTGAAAAACACACATTTTGATTAGTTCTTTGGGTTCTCAGTCGACTGGTATTTTACACATCTGTCCCTTGGAAAATGGCCACATGCTAAGTCATATTTGGTCTACTTGCCCCTAAAGGATCTCTTTCTATGACCACATCCCATAGGTGCCAGCAGCACAACTGGCTCTCTGTCTACTTGGCTGTGTGGGATTGTTTCCTGAGAATGATAGACAAGTTAGACAGCAGCGAAGAGCTGCCCTTCCCGTGTGTTTGCTAAATACAAAAGGGCAGGTGAGGAGCATACAGTTTGGTGAGCAGGAGGCCGTCTGCCTTACAAATATGTAGTTTGAAGCATTCGAAGGAACAAGGGCCCAGTAGGTGGCTGATCTGCTGCCTCTCTACTCTGTGTGGGCCCTTAAATCCTTTCCTTTGAGCTCCCTAATATAGCTCTTCTAAGGGATAACTATTTAAATAGAAAGCTCCCACTGTTTGGCAAGTCAAAAAGCATCAGTTCACTGTTCTAACAGCTCTACAGCAGCTCTGAAAACACAGAGGAGATGGGGGAGCAGGAATCCCCAAAATAGTCTATTTGATCTACCAGAAGTCACTTAGTTACAGTGCTGCAATTGACAAGGGAAAAGTCTTTCCTTTGGCCACTCCTTTTCATCATTAATGTCCTCAGAGATATTCAAGTAACAGGTTATCTTGTAGAGATTGCTTCTTGCTCACGTGCAAGTAGAACTTTCTAGTGATCCCATTCTATATGTCAAGGCATTTATTTATGTTCCAACTAAAGTACTATGCAAGGCTCCATAGAGAATATCAGAAAGCTTACTTCAATCATGGCAACATAATTACTCTTCAAAAAAAGTTTGAAAGTCTGCAAGAATCAATCTTTACGTGCTGTTAGTATTAGTATTTAAAACTATCTGATAACTGTTGGGTTAGATCCCCTGGGTACTATAAAGGAAGTGTAAGGAATTTAGGGGGAAACAACATATACAAAACAGCTAAAATAATAATTTTAAATCTATATAGCTTGATACTTTGGACTGTGTTGCCAATCATAGATTCGGAGTTCATATAAGGGAGAGATTACTGAGGGGCAAATAGATAAAAGCTTCATGGAGTTGAAGACAAAGACAAAAAATCTAAGGTTTGATAATGAATACCAGGAAAGGGTTCAGTAAGGTGGGAATAGATCTAGTGATGGGAATAAAATGGGTTTTAGGAAGAAAGGGGCATAGTCAGTAGGTACAGAAGATGAAATAGGCTTGGTTTGTGGGACATGTACACATGTGTGTGAGTATGTGTGTACATGTCTTTACGTGTGCCTGTGTCTGTTGGGTAACTGGGTAGAGTGGACACGACTCAGTTATAGTTTGTCTAAGGAAGCTTTGGCTAAAAGACTGCGATGATATCAAAAGTCATGCCATGGAAAATAAGGAGACATTGAAAGCTTGGGGAGTTTCTTCACCTCTTCATAAATAAAATGGATACTTAGAGCAGAAATCAAACACACATGTGTGGTTTAAAGTATGCATTGCCCCATTCATCTCAGGAGTGATAAAGGAAGAGAAAAGAGAACTATTTTATCTCTAATTCTACTATAAATATTCACAGCTAACTAAAAACTACTAAAGAAGAACTAATTTGAGAAAAGCAAGGACAAGGAGCAAGTGACATGTACACATTTGAAAGATCTGACCTTATTTTCTAAACTCTTCCTAAAATATATGAAATGTTCAAATGTTTTTTTTTTTCTTTACACAGTTGAAGGCAAACAGCTTAAGCCTGTGACTTTGTGGTAAGAGGGCATCACAGCAAGAAATGAAAGAGGTACCAAATGTCCCCAGTGTTAG
Source organism: Tarsius wallacei (assembly GCA_963574415.1). Taxonomy (NCBI): domain Eukaryota; kingdom Metazoa; phylum Chordata; class Mammalia; order Primates; family Tarsiidae; genus Tarsius; species Tarsius wallacei. Next base: position 34,578 of record CAUYQG010267760.1, read on the forward strand.
TTGACACTGAAGAATTTCTAAAATGCAGCCTCAAAGGGTTTTTTCTTTCTTTCTTTTTTTTTGTACTGCTTGTTAACTTTAAAAATATGTAAAATCCTTCCAGCCACTGATAAATAATCCATGACAAAGAAATAGATATAGACTCAGGACTTGTTTGAACACAGGGCTTTGCAGCAGCTGTTCAGCTGTGTCATTTAGACACAAGGGCTCAATCCCCCAAAGACAGATGCTCAAGATTTGAGATAAAACTTATGAAGGAAAGAGTAAAAAGTCATTTCTTAACCAAAAATCCAATCTTCTGTTTTTCTTCCATCCTCATTTCTACTGGCACACTGCAATGCATACACGCAATAAATCTACACATTAAATATTACCACTGTATGAGAAGGCTTTAGCCTTTTAAAAGCTTCCAGTCTGATTCTGTCTGTCTTGCTGCAAGAGATACACTAACATAAATTGATTTACTGTATATGGCTTCCAATCTTGTACTGAGCCACTATGGAATACACTCGTGATACATTTTCCAAGTTTTGTAGCTTGTGCAACACAATCCATATTTTTATCCATACATAACAATTCTTTCTTTGGTTGGTCAAAAAGAATGAATGAAAATATCATAATATGGAAAGGACAAAGGATGCATAAACAGTATAATGACTCTTTCAGAGAATCTGACCTGATCAGTCCTCAGATGGATATTTTTGTGGCATGACCCATATAAGGAAACCCAGAGGATAAGTTTAGCATAAGAGCCACAACCCAAAAAGCAAAGGTATATATAGAGAGATACATAGATATATATCTCCCTAAATAACTAATGAATTTCACTTAAAGTTAAGGATGTGTTTGTTTCTGAAATAAGAAAGAAATGAAAGTTGACAAATAATAGTTTTTCTGTGATTTTCATGGAAACAAAGTACTAATTATTGTATAACCTATTTTTTCTACAAATAAGTATTTAACTCTCAATGTGAAGGTATAAGCCCATTACAAACTAGACATCGATTTTGGGAGGATATCACATCTTTGTTTCTCTAAGAAACTGAAAGTCAGAGCAGAAAATTAAATGTAACAAAATAAATGAATATCCAGTAGTGTTTTAAAATTTGATCTTCCACCACAAATGGAATTTTATTGTTTAAAACTCTTGGGATGGTGATTAAATTTTGTTGGTGATTTAATTTGCAGAAAACAATTATGATTAGAATCAACTCACTTGACACCACAATAGCATTCTACCCCCCAAGTAATGTTAACTAAAAATTCATAGGTTCTATGACTCCTTTTATAAACTTTGTGATAGAGCTATAACTCATTTTGCTGACATGATTACTTTTCTGACTGATTAATAAAAAGCATAAATGAATTGTATGATCACATAGATATAATTGTAGTGGAAAATATATATTGCTGTTGTTGGAATCCACTTGCCTTCTTTTTTAAAAAATCACAAATAAAACCTTTGGATATGCAGGGCTTGGTGGCTCAGCCTGTAATCCCGCGCTTTGGGAGGCTGAGGCGAGTGGATTGCCTGAGCCCGCGGGTTCGAGACCCGCCCGGGCAACTGGGTGAGACCTCATCTCTACAATAAATCAAAAATCATCCGGGCGTGGTAGTGCACGCCTGTAGTTCCAGCTACTTGGAAGGCTGAGGCGGAAGGATCGCTGGAGCCCAGCATGTCGAGGCAGCGGTGGCCGGGAGCGGCCACTGCACTATAGTCTGGGCGACTGAGTGAGACTCCAACTCAAAAAAAAAAACAAAAAAACAAAAACAAACAAACAAAAAAACACCTTTGGATAGTAGATAAGTAAATATGTTACAAGTTTAATCTAAACAGAGAAGGTTATTTCTTTTTTTATTTGGTGCAATTTGATATTGTTTGATTTTTTTGACCATAAAAATGAATTACTTGGGCAATAATAATTTGAAATGATATTGTATTTGAATAAAAAGCTAAAATAGAATACTATAAGCAAAATATGCCAGGGAGGTTTTTGTTTTTTGTTTCTTTTTCTAGATCACCAAATTTATACATCCTGCTTTTAGAATGCTAAATAGAGAAAATTATTCAATAAGACAACTATAGTTTATATTTTAACTCTATATTTTTTCCACTAGTTTAGCAGTCTTATAGTATTTTTCTAGTTTAAAGATATATATTTAGATGTCTTAATTGTGGAGAAAACCATAACAGAAAGAAAGCCTGGTAAAAGAAAGCACACTGAAGGAAGAAGGGGGTAAAAGGGAATGGGATAGGGATCTGTCTCCTTTCTCTTCCTTCTTAATTTTAGTAGTATGTTGAATAACATAAACATCTCATCTAATATTATAAGTTAATATTGATGCTGTGTTTTCAGTATACATTGTCTATCTATGGACATTCACATATTAATTGAACAGTTAAAATGTGGTAAGTTCAAGTGATGTGTTGTGTGGTATCAAAAATATAAATCCATGAAGGATATGGCATGGCTCTTTCTCCAAAGACATTCAGAGTCTGCTTAAAAACATATTAATTCACATCAAACAATAAGAGAACAAGAAATGAGCTGGCAGTTTTTGCTGACACTGAAACAGCAAAGTGGAGAAGTGAGTGATAGGATTGAGCTACAGGTGTCAAAGAAGACTGTATAGAAAGATTTTTGCCATAGAAATAGAAATTTTAAGTTTGGAAAGAAATGCAGTCTCCAAGGTAGAGTAATATAAAGAGACATGAAAGACTCACTGAGAGCCTCAGCGGCACTACAGTATTAGAGGTAAGAAAGACAAAGGTATACTGCTATGCCAAATAGCACAGGAAGGATTGGGAGTAGAGGGAAAAGATTAAAACAATGCAAGGAATGTTTGCTTAAGGGTGGCTAAAGTTTCCAGTAAGAAAGGACAAGAAACCAAGAAAATAATAGACATAAAAAGTCAAATATTCATTCATTTATACAATTATCTGTGGAAACCGTATTATTTTTCTGGCACTGTATTAGGTACTGGGGAAGCAATGGAGTACTAGATAGATAATTCCCCAGCTTTCATGGAACTTTGATTCCTGGTAGAAGAAACAAAAAAAAAAAATAAAAAGACATTTAATATAACATCAAATAACAATAGATACTCTGCAGAAAATTTGAATAGAGTGATGTCGCAGTACAGGACTAGACTGATAGTTTAGTCTGGTTGTTCAGAAAGACTTCTCCAAGGAGGTGGCATTTGACAAGACCTTGTACTTCAAGGAAGAGTGTGAAGAGCAGGGAAGATGCAGACAGACAAGATAGCTAGGACAAGGACCAAAAACCAGAAAGTAGATTGAAAGTTGGTTTGGATGGAGATTAATGAGCAAGGAGAAGAGTGATATACAATGATGTGATATAGATAGAGACCAGGATAAAATCATGTAATAGCAAAAGGTAAATGAAATTGATACCTTTTCAACTACACAATGGCATAAATATTTTCTGATTCTTTTTGTATGAAAATTTAACTGTTTTTCTTTTCTCTCTGTGCTACCTCGGAAAGATGAAATGAAAATCTGTTGTCTCACCTACTTGGAGCTTTGGAAGATTAAGCCTTCTGTGAGCACAAAGTAAAAAGGGGTAAATCAAACTTTGAGTTTAATGAGCCATCAAAATCCTCAGTGAAGGACATAGAGAAAATGTTTGAAGGAAAATCTTAGAAAAGCAAGAATATCAGTGGGCCTGAGGCCAACATAGATCAACATCCTCCAACCCCTCCTCACCATTCCTCCAGAGGAGAAAGAGATTGATCTTGACATAAAGAGCTTGAGGTAAGGTGTAAAAAATGGAAGAAGCCAGGACTCCAGAAAGAAGGACTGTCTGATGACTGTGCTGGGGGACAAGATGTGAACCCTGGTCAGATGGTGGCATGGAATTGAAAACTTAAGTTTATCTAAGAAAACAGAGAAATGCAACATATTCCTGGCAAACTTTAGTTTGTGTACTTATACACACTTTCATAAAAATGCAAAGGCAAATTAAAGCTTATATGATCTTGTTGGATGCCTAAGATGTCATTTTCCAAAGTCCAGTGGTATATAACAGGCATTATGGAAAAGGAATGTTTATGGTCAAATACATCTACAAAACACTAGATTAAAAATACTTTAGTGGTTTAAAACAACTGCAGGACTTCTCAGAGCCTTTGTTTGTGCTTACGTCCACTGTGAATATCCATGTAGGAGACATAGAATGTAGCATTTTCCAAAGTTAATTGATCAATAACTTTTTTCATTTTCCTCCCAGAATATTTCATAGAACTAATCTTTTAAAGAAACTACACTGGCACATAAGTGCAAAACTAGACTGTATCATCTATTTTTTGTTTAGTTTTGTTTGTTTTTGAGTTGGGGTTTCACTCTGTCACCCAGGCTGGAGTGCAGTGGCACGATCACAGATCACCACAGTCTTGACCACCTGGGCTCAGGTGATCCTTCCACCTCGGCTCCCAAGTAGCTGGGACCACAGGTGCACACCACCAAGCCCTGTTAATTTTTTAAAGTTACTGTAGAGATGAGGTCTCGTATGTTGCCCAGGCTGGTCTGGAACTCCTGGACTCAAGCAATCCTCCCACCTCAGCTTCCCAAAGTGCTGGGATTACAGGTGTGAGACACCACGCCCAGCCCTGAGGTTCAACTAGATTAAGTGATTTACAAAAGGTACCTGGGAGGCAGGGCACAGTGGCTCATGCTTCTAATCCCAGCACTTTGGGAGGCAGAGGCAAGAGATCTTCCTGAGCCCAGGGGTTCGAGACCAGTCTGAGCAAATTGGGGAGACCATGTCTCTACAATGGATCAAAAAATCAACTGGACGTGGTGGCACACACCTGTAGTCCCAGCTACCTGGAAGGCTGAGGCAGAAGGATCTCCTGAGCCCAGCAGGTCGAGGCTGCAGCGGCCATGAGTGTGCCACTGCACTCCAGCCTGGGCGACAAAGTGAGACTCTGACTCAAAAAGAAAAAAAAAAAATGTTCATGACACCAATGATTGGATAAGTAAATCATTAGATTAAAAATCCCAGCGGGGCCTCCAAAATGTTAGGTCATACCCACTGGGGTGGGGTTGTGATCCAGTGTCGCGTGAAAGATATGAAGAGTTGCACAGAAGGTAGATCAGAAAATATAGTTTATTTAGAAAGTAACTGAGAGAGAGAGAGACAGACAGACAGACAGACAGACAGACAGACAGACAGAGGAGATTCACCTTCCCAAGGTAGGGGAGGGGGGCCAAAGCTTAGGAAAACATGGCCTGGTCATAGCTCAAAGAACACGTGGCCACACTATAGCTTAACAAGGCAATGGCGAATGAAGAGAGACTGACTGATTGATTCACCTCCCCAAGGTAGGGGAGGAGGCCAAAGCCAGGAAACATGGCAGTCATAGCTCAAAGAGCCATGTGGACACACTAGAGTTTAGCAAAGCAATGGCCTCTATTAAAATGTGGAAAGACTTAGGCAATAGGGACAGTTAATTAACACAATGTAAGTCAACTTGGAGACTCAGGCAATCATTGCATAAGAACACTTCAAAAATGTTGAACTCTGTTTAGCTCAATGCAGTAGTCCTTATTGCAAGTTATACCTAAATCATATAAAGAGAAGCAAGGTTATACAATCAAAATCATTTCATAGGTATTAAAATAGACACTCAACCAGCCGGGCTCGGTGGCTCAGCCTGTAATCCCTCGCCTGGGGAGGCTGAGGTGAGTGGATTGCCTGACCAGCGGGTTTGAGACCCGCCTGGGCAACTTGGCGAGACCTCATCTCTACAATAAATCAAAAATCAGCCGGGCATGGTAGCGCGCGCCTGTAGTTTCAGCTACTTGGAAGGCTGAGGTGGAAGGATCGCTGGAACCCAGCAGGTTGAGGCTGCGATGGCCGGGAGCGGCCACTGCACTCCAGTCTGGGCGACAGAGTGAGACTCCAACTCAAAAAAATAAAATAAAATAAAATAAAATAAAATAAAATAGACACTCAACCATTGGTATTTATGTGGCACAACTCAGTTAAACAAATTTATAGATGGACTAATCAACCATCTCCTAATCTTTTTTAAAAAGATAAGAGTTGACATTTCACATCTTGTTCTCTATTAACCAGCACCATTTTTATAAATCTTAAAAGGCATGAAATAATATAAAGGATAAGAGAGCCATATGATAAAGATTAATTTAAATAACTTTTATTGCATCTGTTAAAATCAGATACATACATCCTTTATCTCAGTGAGTAAAATTAGCTATTGAGTCTCTGATGTGTAGATCAAGATCTACAAGTGGACCTGCAAACTTCTTTGAGTGGATCCTGGAGTCACATACCACTGGTACTGGCCCTTCTCAGCCACTTCACCCCTTCTTGCTTTGCTGGGATTCCCTGTGAGGAAAAGAAGGTGCAGCCAGCAGGGTTACATTCTTGCTGAGTCTGTGACTCCACATACTGTAAGTACCCTCCCCTTCACCATCCACAATATTATCTCAAACTATCCTCAGTGGCGTGAGAGTTCCCCTTCCCCCTGTTGTCGCCCACTCAGAGAGACTTTGAGTGGCTTATTGTGGAATATGGTTTCCTAGAAACGTTAACTTTATAATTTTAGAATATGAAATGAAAAAATAATTTATAAAAATACTTTTACAATAACATTTTTCTAACAATTTTGAAAATTTTGGCTGAAAATTAAAGTTGCTATTGATCAAATATTCATTTGGTCCAATCCAATTAGAATAACTTTTGTTACCCAGATCACCAGAAAGTGCAATTAAAACAAAATCACATTGGAGTACTACATAATCATCATTATTGTAAAGATAATTTCCCTACATCATCTCTTAAGAACTTCAATTGTTAAAATATCTATTACTGCATGAGAAGATATTGAAAATATAATATCTTTAGCAATTCATGTACTGTGTATATTAACTCAAATAGTCAATCTTCATTCTTCTATTCAAGATAAAGGTTGGAGGCAACAGTACCATATTACTTCAGCTTAGTTATTATGTAGCAGTAGAGCATTGAAAAATCATATAGTTATATGTTTCACATATTGAACAAGTAAGATGTAACTATCTCCAAAGAATTCACTTTCAAGTCTAAAGCATGAAGCAAAGTCCCGATAAAATCATGTTTGCAGAAACTATACCACTGAAATGACTCAAAGAGATAAGCAGAATCACACACTAGAAGAGACAGGTATGGAAAAAAAAAATCTATTCTTGGAGTATTGACATGGAGTGCTCACTTACCCCTGTAGGTTCCAGAAAAATTGAGATGTCAAAGACATGGGAGGGTAACAAAAACCTCTTTTTAATCTAACATCTTTTAAGTAGCTTCCCAAGTGGATCGGATGATTGAATGGAATAAAAAAGAATGCTAGTGATACAGGGACATGTACAAAAAACTGACAAAGATGAAGCTAACCTGCCATTCCATTTTGAGAATGCTGTTAAAATGCTTTGGAAAATTTCAAAACTCAAACGTACAGATAATTTCTTACCTGCTTCCTTCCCATACAAAGAGAATCTATTAATATATTACATTTCAAAATATTAGTTAACTTCTATAACTATTCTAAACAAATTCAAGGAAAGGCTGTGACTATAATCACTTATATTTCCTAGGTTCAATTTCATAGTAAGGTCCTATATCTGATTAAACTACAGTTTAAAAATAAGTGACTCAATTGAACGAGCTTTATCAACAAGGTTGTGCCGTTTATTGAGCACGTTCTATGAGATACTCTCTGATCAAGGAACTTTATTTAGGTCAACTCTTTATTCTCAAAGCAGATTTTTATGCTGGCACTATTATCAACCTCATTTTAAAGAGAAGACCATATTGATAATATATGACACAGCTGAAATAATTCAAGAATAAAAATATTAACAGAATCATCATAAAATTCTTCATTCAATAGAATTTAGAAACTATAGATAATGGTATAGTGAATAGTGGAGACTTGTCAATGACAGTCTCTTACCCAAAAGGACTAGTGTTAGGAATGGCACGGGGGTGGGAAGGGGTAGTAAGGAGCTTACTCTCAAACCCATGCAAGATTTTATAATAGCAGGCTACCTATGAATACTGATGAATCAGTCACTGTAGCACCTTTGTTTGTCCTTTTCTCTTATTCTATGTTTCTTTCCATTGCCTCCTACTCCAACATCATTACCCTTGGTTTTTGCTTTTATTCCCCAGGTATTTAGAATGTTATTGAAAGACTTAAAGTTCTCTGAAGCATCTCTTGAAATCTCTTCGGGAAGAGAGCAACGTAAATTTTAAGACAAAATATTAAAAAATTGTAAAGTTCCACAATTTTTGAACAGTTTCCTATGACCAGTGCAGCTCTATATTCTTTAGCTCTCTATGTAGTCTCATTAACTGCCTTCCATTGTGGATTTAGTTATAGATATATCTTTTTTACTGTAACTGTTTAAACTAATTTACATATAAATTCATTCCAATTAAAGTTAGATATTGTCCTAATGTGATGAATCAGTAAGAGGTTATGAAAAATGCCCAACTACAAATGGAAAAATGTCTTTACTACAAATAGAAACCATGATACTTTTAAATATAAATTCGAGGAAACAACAAATCAGCCAGGATGTTTTGATCTGTACAAAGATCCAGGAAAAAAATCATCAATTTGTAAACACAAGAAAATGAAGGTGATAAGAAGTCTCCAGTAGAGCCTGTGACAAGTCTACTTCATTATATCCTTTTCATTTCACTTTATGACAAAATGATAGTCCTAACAGACATCAGGAAAACTACAAATTTAATCTGCCCAAAAGTTCTTACTGTTTCTGATAGGTTTCCATCTGACATGCTGATCAACCATAAACAAAAAAATGGATGAAGAAATGTAGTCAGGAGTTCCACTTCTGTAAAGACCTAAATCAATAAAGGACTATGATAAATAAATATGGCCTGAAACACAATTGTTATTATTATTATTTTAAGTATGTGAGGCATTTTAGGTATACCGAGTCCGAAAGCTGATGGAAGAAGGGAACTTGCTGGGGCTCCCAGTCAAGGTTCTATCACTAAGAGTTGATGTTTGTGTAATTCTCCTTTCTGCTCTTAATTAAGCAGCTCTGGGTATAATTACTGGCTGTGATTGCTTCCTTTATCATATTGTCAATGTTCCAAATGTAGAAAATGTCTCATATCTCACAGAAATGAATACAGCCACAGATCTAAGTGGCCCTTGTTTAAGAGTTAAATCTGTGGGTGACCCCTACACACACAGTATCTGACCTTCAAGCTCCCATGGCCTTTGAGAGGCTGGCTGAGCTGTTGGCTTCACAGGGAAACTCAGCGGGGCAGGGGTCTGTAGATGGCTTTTATCATACTGTTGAGAATGTGGAAGCATGTTTATTATTTATAGGGCGATGTTTTTAAAATGCTGTTATACTTAATTTTTTATTAATTGACTGTGACAAATTAATGCATATGTTTATATACACAATGGAGCTATGGTATTTCAATTAAAGCAATATAACCTTTGGCAAACAGTTTTTAGAAAGAACATTACAAAACTATGGCTAAAATAATGCTAATACCCATCATTTTTTAATTACTTTTTCTATACTACACTGTACTAAGCTTTTTAATATATGATCTCTTTTAATATTAATATCAACCCTATGAGAAATTTTCTTCATTATGTAGGTGAAAAAACAGACAACAGAGTTTATGTAAGGCAATCAAGGTCACAGAACTGGGATGTGGACTGTGAACACAAGAAATGGCTTCTAGAGCCCTCATCCTTATCACTAGTAGTGTTGCTTATGGATGTCAATATTGCAAATACTAGAAATTTGTATCTTACCTCAGATTTATCAGCATTAGTAATTTATTAAATTAATTTATTAGTATTTTGAAACACCAACGTATATTATCATATAGGTTATATGTATCCCATTATTGCTAGCATTTTACATTTCATCTTCTATTTCTTAATATTAATGTAGAACCCACTTACACTAGACGTGACTACCACTGAAAATAATTTTTTTAAAAATCCATATTCCAATTAAAAGTACCAAATATTATTAATGCCAACTAGTAGTCTTATAATAAAAGCTAGTAACGTATCATTTTAATTTCTCTGTTTGAAAAGTTCTCACCACATTTAAATTGTGAAGTTTTTAAATGAAAAAATGGGAATTATGTGGATATGTGTACTCTCTTTATTCCAAGAAAAATAAAAACAATTACAAATTAAACTGTGCCATATTTTTACCTCCAAATTTTTCCATTTGGTCAAATCGCAGAGATTTTGTTTTCTGGAAATTAATTTTAAAACATATTTAAAATTTCTTTAAGATATTCTCACCTAAAAAAAAAGCACACAAACAACAAGTGCAAATGCTTATGGTCTACCTAAGAGCATAAGATATATGGTCTATTCTATCCATTAACTTTTCCATTGTAATCATTTAGAAGAAATGTGCTCATAGATGACCTCTGTTTTCAGCAAGTAAAGTCCTACCTTCTCTATTTTAGAGATTAAAGGAAGAGGAAAATGTGAAAATGACCAGAAGAAGGTATGAGTAGCATACATTAGTAGCAGCTCAAGTTTGGGAGCTAAAGAAAATCTCTGAGGACCTAATGCTTCTGTGATGTTCTGTGCCAGCCTATATTTAACTTGTGTTGAAAAGCCCATGTTCTCTCAGAGTTAAAATTAATCTGTCTCCATGGTGAGTTCCAACAAAACTGTGGCTGGTTAGCTCAGCGAGTTAGAGTATGGCAGTGATAAAATCAGATAAGGTCAGAAAACTGCCTTCTGTCCCATGGCTGGAGGTGACTCCCCAACTTCAGTCTCGTATATGGGCACTCCATAGACATTGGTGGAACTGGTCAAGAGAATGCTGATGGGTCAGCCAAAGACAGTTATCTTCCCTGGTGAAATAACTCATATATACATGGTATCAAATACATTCTAAAATCTACTTACCAGTGTGAAATAGGTATTATTATACCAGTGGGAAATAGGTATACATTATACCAGTGGTTTTCCAACCTTTGTGGAAATAACAATCCCCTGTTAAACTTTCTGAATACACACACACACACACACACACACACACACACACATACACACACACACACACACTAAAGGCTCTTCAGTACAGAGCTACCATCAAAAATGAAAGAAAGCACATTCTAATCCAATGCTTTTCAAAATGTGTTGCAAGGACCAACTTTATCCATATTTCCATCAATGTTTTTCAACTGCAGTTTCCCAGGCCCGCCCCATGCAGACGTTCTGGATCAGAGTCCCTCACATTTGGCTGAGGGATCAGCATTTCAGAAAGTTTACCAGGGGATTGTTATTTCCATAAAGGTTGGAAAACCACTGGTATAATGTATGCCTATTTCCCACTGGTATAATAATACCTATTTCACACTGGTAAGTAGATTTTAGAATGTATTTGATACCATGTTACTAATTATCAAATCTGGTAGAGAGGACAAACAACATAGGGTCCAAAGTCAAGAGGACCATTTTCTAATTCCGGTTTAGCCACTAATTAACTAAGTTACATAATTTCAAGTATAATCTTAAAATAAAAGAACCTGAGCCATTATCTAGACTTAGCATTGGTTCTCAACTTGCAGCTGGTTGGTTCTTCTTAACCTTCTCTCACAAATCTCACTCAAATACTTCTAAAGATACAACACATTCCTATTATTAACAGAGATACCTTTTACACAGTTAAGAATCATAGGTCTAGACTAGAATAGTCCTTGGTCTTCCAAACTGATAGGCAGAAAAGTTAAGAGATTTGCCCAAGGTACTATTGATAGTACTGGCATTGAAACAAGCATTCAGGTTTTAACAAATATATGACACAATATCTCCCCAATTGAAGACAAAATTTTCCATACTGACCATAAAAGTTTGTTACAAAGATAAAATAAAGTAGTACGTATTTTACACCTATAAAATAATCATCTTTTATAACCACTCTCTTCCAACGTTTAAAGCTTTTTCATCTCCATGATTTTGCTCACAAAGTTTTCTCTCCATGGAATACGTCTCTTCACCATTTGTGCACAACAAGATTCTCATAATCATCAAGGATTAGGTAAAACACTTTCTTAATATTCCCCTTGCCTAGCTTCTAATATAAACAGGACTCCTTAGCTATATCACCCTTATACCCAAGCAGAGAAACCCCTGCCCTATCCCTTTAGAGGGCCCTACTCTGGCCCCATCCCTGTCATGACCCTGCCATGGGTCAAAGAGTCTAGGGGAAGCAAAGAGTTGAGTTGTGCATGCCCAAAGTCATTGTCACTTACCTTTCAGGACAGAATCTGGCACTCCCAAACCCCACTGCTAGGGTTTCTGTGGGCCTCTTCTTTTGGTTTACTTTTTGAGGACAGACAACAGTGTTTGTGTGTATACATCTACCCTTGAAAGAAGGTCGAGGTAAAGGTGTTTGTGAAGCAGGGGTCTGGGAAAGGTGGATGAAACTTGAATATGAGTGGGGTGTATTTGAGGCCCTTCACAGTGCAGGAAAGACTCAGGAATGGTAAGAGCTGAGTGGTGGACCAGTGTTGAAAGATCTCTTTTTGTCCTCTTGCCCTGACACAACAAATATTAGAAATGAGTATATTTCTTACACTCTAAGAGGTTGACAAATTTTTTCTTGCAGGCATAGATTTTAGACTCTACAAGTAATATAGTTTCTGTTGCAATTCCTGAGCTCTGTAGTTGTAGCATGAAAGCAGCCATAGGTAATACCTAAACAAATGAGCATGGCTGTGTTCCAATAAAACTTTATTTAAAAAACAGATGGCAGGCTAGATTGGATCATGTGTAGTAGTTTACTGGCATCTGCATTGTCTGTGTTTCACTTTTCTGGCCCTTACCACATTTTGCTTTGTGGTCTACAGTTATCTGCTTCTCTTTCTCATCTTTTCCATGAGAAATTGGCTGCATGGACAAATTTAGTGGCTATCCAAACAGCATATGATTTTATACTGAGAAATAAAATTTAAACCCCAGGATGCCCTATGCAGTTTGACAGAGTTCTACTGGTTGTTAATACAGCTTTTAGCCCAATGCCATATTTCCTGTTCAAAGCAGGATTAGGAAAGCTCTGATTTACAGACTGGAGGTGGCATGCAATTGTCACTTGTAACTCTGCTAACCATTTCTCAGTTTTTATTATGATTCAGCTTTAAAAATACAATATGCTTTTCTTATGCTTTGACTTAGCAACATTTTAGTTAATAAGCAGTTATTAAGTTGGTACTTTTGGCACTGTAAAGACAAATAAGACAAACTCTTGGCCTCACAAAACTGTACCTATAATGGAGTCGATTGTAAACTCTCTCAGGGAAGGGATTACATTTTATGTCTCTTTGTAACTCTAACACCTAACACACGGCCCCCACATAAGCAGGAACTGAATAAATGATAGCTCTACTACCACTCTCTTGGAGAGTTCAGTGAAAAAGGGACCTGATGGAAATTCACTGGACCCCTAAGTTCTTGGCAACTAAACTTCACTTCCTCTCCAGTTCAAACTTTTAGAGAGTCATCTGCTCTTTAAATGTACTAAATCATTTTCATCAAAGATTTGGTGGGGAGGCAAACCTCTTCCATTCTCCACAAAGAATTTAAATGAGCTCTGTGGGAGGAAGAACACTAAGTCAAGGATGCTTCCACCACTGTCAGTAGCAGTCGAAACGAATGTGAAGTGGTGCTGGGGAAACGGGTTTATTTTGTGTTACAACATGCTCTCTCATCCTTTGGCACTACTGAGGTACCCAAGATATACAGGACGTGTCATTAGCCAGCATTGCTTTTTGAAGAGCTCACTCCAACCTCTACTTCTTTGCTGTTCAATGTGAGGTCCTCAGATCAACAATTTGGCATATGTTATCACCTGAGAGTTTGTTAGAAATGCAGAATCGTGGCTCTACTGCAGACACACTGAATTAAAAACCCCTGATGATCCATACGCAATTCAAGTTTAGGAAACAATGGCCTCTAAAACTGTATACCTCACAGTTCCCTACCCCAGAACCAAGCTAGGCAACAAATGCAAAAAGGATACAGTACTTTCTATTAACATCAGTTTCTTGCTTAAAAGGCAATTAAGGTGAAGAATAGTAGTGTTCTTTCATCTAGAATTACAAGTAACAAAATAACGTCCACTGCTACCAATGTAATTTACATGTATAATTTTATCTTTTACTAGAAAGCACCGACAAAGTCAATTCTGCATGGATTTACTTCCATGCCTTAGTCCTTATTGGCACTGGAATGAATTCACCTTCACTGCTGGCTGTGGCAGCATGCCCAGGTTCACCACTTATATGCCTACAGTAATACAGGATCACCAGCAACAAGATGTTGGAAACTGGCCAGTCTCTCAGCCTTTTCGTCACAAAGTTACTTGGATGGTGAGATGCAGGAAAGGAATGGGTAACAACAGGATGCCCCAGAAGCTGCTGTATAGAAACTGAAAGAATGAACTTGAGTAGGGGAAAAAAAAAACCAGACATGGTGAAAAACAATTTTGAACATTGTAATCAAGCCAAGTACTGTTGGGAAAAATCCTATCAGTGGGGAATGTACAACAACCAAGAATGTGCTGGCAGAACATAAAACTGACTGGCAGAGCTGTGAACAGCTTCCGACTCTGCACATTGAGTTGGCACCCACAACTGTAGGTTGTGCAAAATCCACAAGTGAAGATTCGTTCACTCAATCAACTATTCATTGGGACCTTTTAGGACAAGCCTTGTATGCTGGGCTAGTTTTTTCAGAGATGAATAAATAGTGCCTCAGACCTTATGACGGTTCCATTCTAAAAGGGGAGAGAGACAGATAAACTAAATTACAGTAAAATAAGTGTTTTACCATAAATGTGTATTCTGATCATTGGGGTTGAGAGTGCGTGGGGGTAGAGCAGATGGGAGGGGTGCTGGATAACACATTCTAACAGACAAATAAAGGAAAGCTTTAAAAAGGAGACATCTGAGATGGGTATTGAAGGATGAGTAAGAGTTTTCCAGGCAGAAATTAGTAGGAAGCATATATTAGTGAGAGTTGTATGAATGTGTGTGTGTGTGTGTGTGTGTGTGTAAGAACAGAAATGTTGCAAAGTCATTTTGATCAGAGTGAGAAATAAAGCTGAAAAAGAATATTGAATCAGAAAGTCGGGTTAACCCTCTTACAATTAATCCTGTAAGCACCAAAGATGTATGGGAAGATTTTAAACAAAAGAACAATATCAGGTATAAAGTCAAAGATCGATAGAAATCATTTTATATAGATAACAATAGTTTTCAGTAGCATAACCTCTGGGTCAAAAAACAACACCAATGATAATAACAACAGTGATCTTGGGGGCTTTTTGTAGAACTTGGAGAGTTAGAAAGAAACAAGAGGGTAAAGGGAAAATGTATAATCAAATACGCCTCTCAAAGGGATATTGGATATTCCCGTATTCAAGCAGCTACTTTGTACAAGCCACTCAATAGCTTTTCTTGAAGCAATAATAAAGGAAGCCTTGTTCATCATTGCAGCTGGCTACATGTGCCCAAGTTAAAATTTCCCCAAACTCAATCACTACATTTTTCCTTCTTCCTACATTAAGGGCCATTGCAATTTGCATTTTATACTAGATTTAAAATTTCAAATTAAAATATGTCACTTATTTAAAACATTCACATCTTAATGCTAGTCTGAATTTAGTACTGCCCATTATGTGTAACTTTATTTCATTCTTTAAAGAACAAGGCGGAAAAACGGCATTTGTAGAAGTTGCATCATGCTAAATATCCTTTTTCCAAATCATTTAGCATTTTCTCTACTTTCTTCACTAAAATGCACACCTAAATTATGTCCATTTTTGGTCCTTTTAAACTTTGGTCTTAAAACTTGCCAATAAAATGCAATTAAATTTTTTAATAGGCTCTCTATCTTAAATCATTTAGACTTTTAATTGTCCTAGTATGTTGAGTTTTTGAATGATAATTACAAAACTATATATGTAAGTTGACTATTGAAATTCTGCTTGCAAAAGTTAGGATTCAGCTGTGCAAATTCTGTAACTACCCAAATTTCATGTTTGATAATATCATTATTGTAATAAAGTGTGTCATGAACATCAATGACTACTTAATCTCTGAAGATTAAGGTAAGTGATAAAGATTAAGGCAAGGCATTTTTTTTCCAGTACAGAAAAGACAGAAAATGATAACATAATGTTTTCTATTTAGAATTTATTATAATCAAAATATCATGTTAAGTGAAGTGGTCTTTCAAGAACAATCAGCTAAAATATATATTTTGAGAGGTCTGTCAATTCCAATGGTCTGGCCACACATGAAGTGTTCTCTAAATTTAGTGGTTCTTTCAATGTGTGCACAGCATCACTGGTTGCTACCAGCTCTGCATTCAAAAATATAAAAGAACTAGACTTCAAAGCAAAAAGAGAATGTACTCACTTGGCAGCTAAGTAGATCATGCAGCTACCCTTAACACTGCTACCCCCAATTTAAAGCAAGTCAACCTAAATGCATTGCATCTGTAGTCAAAGCAATGCACAACAAGGCCCTACAGCTGGGTACTATGAACCCCTGTAGTAGGAAAGTTGATTGACAGATTCATAGCATCTTGTATTTGTACAGACCTGTAGGCATTCAGGTCCACATCATGCCCTCAGGTGAGAAACCTTGTCTACCAAGTAACAAAATAAAATTTTGGAAATTAGAACCTCTGCTTGCACACCTTGTCTAGGAAGCCAAAACTTCCATGGAATTCTCTTTAGATACCTTCAGTTTCTGTACAGATGGACTCTGCTATGTGCGTGGTGAACATAGCTATTAAATATTACTCATTCTTAGGATTTTAATAGAAGGATCACTATCTATATAAACATGGCTTTTTACTCAACCCACTAGAGATTCTTGAACCCACCCACCAGTAACTATTCTGAAATAGTCAAACTCAATCCACCCACAACCAGCAGAGGAGTAACAAAGTGAAGCAGGCACGAGTGGCAATAAAAATGCCTTTAAAAAGTGGTTCCTTTTAAAATTGTTAGAAGAAAACTTACAACGCTTAGACCTAAGGTAACATCCAGGCAATTACATGACGTTTGTCATTCTTCTCTTTTCCTCTCTTTCTTCCATTCCTCATCTTTTTTTTTTTTTTTCTGGTGGTGAAAAAATGATTGAACTTTAGTGGAAAGACGTAAAGATCTGAACATTCCAAGCTTGGAGAAAGGAAAGGAAACGAAGTTGCATGATGGACACCCAAAAGAATGAAAGGTCAATTTTTAAAATAGCAATATGTTTATTCACAAATTACCTATTTAGTGAATTCTAGAATCTACAGCTTTAAAATAATTTTAGTGGAAGAAGAAAATACATAAATAAGCTTATTCACTCCAAACTTAATGTAAGCCTCTGCATCTACAGTCAGATCTATCGAATAAACTACGGGAACATTCTGTCATCTACTTTAATTACTCAAGGCTTGGCGTGCAAGAAAACATTTGTAAATTTTCTGGAAAAGACTAAGCTATATGAGTGAAACATAGAAGAATAAATGTATTTGATTAGAATAAGCAATTGATGACTGGGCAAGAGACAAAATGAGAACACCCATTCATTATTCAAAAATAATACTTTCATTTTAATTTACAAAAGGCTTTCAGTTATAACTATTTTTCAGTATTTTTACAAATAAAAATGGAAAAAGAAAGTATTTATTTTCTATTGAATTCCACACACTAAAACCTAAATTTATGATGCACATAAAAATAACTCATTACAATTATGATTACATCTTCTGTTTATAAAATGTGGGAAAAAGCCAAAAATGTTAAATATGTTGAACAATCCAAACTATCAATGAAATCTACAAAAAAATAAAATTCATTAAAATGCATAGTAGGAATATCATCTTTTGTTAGCACTTTAATTCTTGAGGCATTCTCAATAATCTTATAAATCATCTTAGTGTTATATTTTAAAATTATCCATATTAGAGTATATTTAATTGTTAGCAAGTTTTTAAATTATGTGAAGTTTAATTGGCATAAAGTAAAAATAAGAATGGCGATTTATTTCACTGACATTTGTGAGCTATCAACTATTGCTGAATATTTGTATATCTGTCTTAATAAGATATGCTTGTCTATACCAAGAGGAGATATTCTATTCTAGTAGTGTTAACTCATGAACATTTATTTTGAAAGAAAGGGTTCATATTGTAATACTTTTGATTTTTAGTGTACATCATGTGAGTTCACAGCCATGAGACTTCAAAATAGCCACCATTTATAAAGCCCTTAATTAGTGTCACACCTGTGATAAAATACTTTAACTTCATTATCTTATTTAAATCTTTTCAACCACACCATTAGGTAAAGACAATTATCTTTATTTTACAACAATATTCATTTTTTCAGCAATTTTTTTTTTTACCAAGTTCACACTGTTCTTGGTGCTTGGGATAATTCAGTGAAATGAAATGGACAGAGATCCCTGCTCTTGTGAAGCTAAAGCTCTGGCAATAATCAATAAGAATAATTAATAATTGATTTAAAATGTTACAAGGTAGAAAATGCCTAAAAGAATTAAAAAGTAGAACCAGATAAGGAGATCAGGAGTGTGGAGGTAGGTGTGTTGCAATTTTAGAGGGTGTGGTTAGCGTAGGATTCATGGAGAGGATGACAGGTAAGCCAAAAATGATGAAGGTGAGTAAGTTAGCCTTGAGGCTTCTGGAGAAGTAATGCCACAGACAAACAGCATAACCAATACAGGCCCTAAGGCAAAAAACGTACCTGTCACCTTTAAAGTATAGAAGTTAAGCCTGGAGAAAAATGATAAAGCGATTAAATACTACACGAGTAGGAAAATGAAATCAAAGTAATATAGGCCAAAATCTCTAGGTCATTCATTATGAAAAATTTTGCAACCTATGCAGGACTTTGAAAAGTGAGTGACATGATCTGATTTCCATTTTCAAAAGACAACTATAGCTTCGGTACTGAAAGCAGACTGCAGAAGACAATAACAGAGGCATGGAGTCCATCTGGAGGTTATGGCAGCAATTTAGGAGAGATGATAGACGCTCCAACAAGGATAACATCAGTAGAAGTGGTTAAATTCTGGATATGTATAAAGACAGCACCCATGAGCCTTGACGACATATCAGATGTAGCATGAGAGAGGGAGGAAAATGGTGTGTATTACAAGGTTTTTGTTGAAATAGAGGGATTAAACTGACATCCATTGAGATGGGAAAATTGTGAATAAAATATATTCGGGAGGGAAAAAGAAGTTCAGATTTAAACAAAGTAAGTGATAAATGTCTAGTAGATGATGATGTCAAATAAATGGTTAGATATATGTGTTTGGAGATTAGAGAGGAGACCAAGGTGAAGACATAAATTTAAGAAGTAGTAATAGAAAGGGTATTTGTGGGTGAGAGAGTAAATGAAATTACTAAAGGTGAGTGTAAACTAAGAACGGCCAAGAGCTAAGCCAAGAAGCATTCCAACATGAAGAGGACAGCAAAGAAGAAAGAGATCAGAAAAAGGAGGCTGAAAAGGAGCAAGCAATGCAAGAAAAGTTTAACCAAGAGATTGAGCTATCCCCAAATCCAAGGGAAGAATATATACCAAAGAGAAGGAGAGACTCACTGTACAAACACGACTGACAGGTCAAGTATATTGAAGATGGAAAATTGACCACTGGGTACAGTAAAAAAACTAAAGAATGTTCCTGTTATATTTTAACAACATAAGATATATTCAATATTGAAATAATAAGAATTATCTTTTTATGTAGCTACTATTTGTCAAGCACTGCATCATATGCTATGCAAATACTATTTTTACTTTTTCCAATAATCCTAAAGGTAGGTAGTCTTTTCTCTTTGGAGATCTGGAAATCAAAACTCAAACATAAGTAACCTATCCAAAGTTATATAGCTAGTAAATGTCAAAGCCAAAATTGGAACTCGCACTTGCCTTAACCCAAATGTGAATTCTGGTGTACCATGATGTCTTTTGTAGATGAAATCTTTTTTTTTTTCAAATCGGCTTATCTTTAATGGATACTTACATGTAGGGAAAAAAGCTAAGAATCTTTAAAAATGACCAGTTTTATTACCTTGTAAATTAAAAAATATAGGCTCCAGTCTATTTTTGTTTTTCCTAACTTAAAAAATTATTGTCAAATTAATGGTCTTTAAAGCATAGTTTTCTGTATTAGAAACAAAGAACTGAGTACCACATAAGTGGATCCTGAACATTTGTCATAATACTGCATGAAAGGGATTGGCAGTAGCCAGTCACTGCCAAGGGAGGGAGTAGGAGACATAAATAACATTAATAAGGGTATCTGATCCAAAACCAGGTGAAGTGAGGACCAATGGGAGACTCAAACTTCACCTGTATGATGACCACTTATGTAATAAACCCTGAATTGCATCCCACACCTTTAAAAAAAAAAGATACTTGCACACACATGTTTATTGCTGCACTCTTCCCAATAGCAAACACATAGAACCAAATCTACTGCCCATTGAAAGTTAACTGTATAAAGAAAATGTGGTACATATACACAATGGAGTATTATGCAGCCATAAATAAGAACAAAATCATGGAATCTGCAGCAAATTGGATAGAGTTGGAGTCCATAATACTAAGTGAACTATCACAGTAACAATGAACCGAATACTTCATATTCTCACTCATAAGCGGGTCTTGAGCATTAGTCACGTTAGCACACAGGAGGGATCAGCAGTCACTGGACACTGCCAGGGGAAGGAGGGAGGGAGGAGTATGGGAGACACTTAACAACATAAAGGTACTTGGTTCATTACCAGGGGCAGTGAGGGCCAGCTAGAAGCCCAAACTTCACCTGCATGCAGCCTACGTATATAACTAATCCTCACTTGTACCACACATTCCTATAATAAAATTAAACTTAAAAAAAACCCATAGTTTTCTGTATTATTGATAGAACCTGTAACCTTTGGCTATAGGCTCTAAACTCTCAGCTTGGCATTCCAGCACATAATATTCTTAAGAAAACACTCTTCTCTATGATGAAGAACTCTTCATATTCAGAAATCAAAGTTATTTACATTAGCATGTGGGGATGGAGAGAAATGGAGAGTTGCCTAAACTGATCACAGAAGTGTGTCACAGGCAAATCCATGTACCTTATAGTATTTCCAGGAGCCATGTGGTCCTTGATTTAAACTCATTATATTCAATGGTCAGCGTCCTGGTCTATATAGCTCTCTTTTGATTATGTAATAAACAATATTAAAATTAACATCAGCTTTTTGTACCTAATCCTGAAGTGTACCCTACATCTTTACAATTAAAAAAAAAAGAAAAAGAAACACTCAAAAAATATCAGCTTTTTGATGATGGTGATGATGGAGACAATGGCGATGATAATAGTAATAACAATGACATTGAAATTAGAACTCAATATATTTTGAGCATTGCCTTACCTTATCCCACACTTTAATAGTCCCAACATAAAATTAGAACTGGTCTCACACAAATTTGTTTGCTGAGAAATTGTCCTTAGTTATAAAATAATTTCCAGATACTTTTTTATATTCTCAAAAGTAAATTTGTGTGTATAAAAATACACACTTTAGATGCAAAACTTTTAGAAGTGTAAGTACTTAATTATAATTGCTATGTATATTTAACATCTTTGACTTAGGTAATGATTCAGTGAAGTTACGTTGGACTCTCGATTTTCATAATATCCTTCAGGTTCCACAAACTGGATCAAAGCCACAAGCCATAACATTAACACTAACATTACAACTAAGAAGATTAGGATAGTAGAACAATAACCCACATCTATGATTATGATCTTAAGAAATTAAAGCTAATTTTAACTTTTCAAACAGGAAATAGTAACTTTTTTTTGCAGGCAAATATAGATGAGGCTTAAATAGCTTCTGATGCTCAGTCTGTTCTAATAGCCGCCACTCACTTCCCCTACCACCTACGTAACTCTTGAGCAAAAAATAAAATAACATGACTTACCTAGTGTAAGGGATGTGGCACTGTGTGGGAAATCGAAAATTCAGTCTCAAGAAAAGTATGCTGTGCACAAACAGCATGATGAAATGAGTAAGATGGAACAATTTTTGAGCCTGGAGACTTGAAGTTATATTTAATGAAAAAAATGTATAATGAATATATAGAGATGTTGAAACCATTTTGATAAGTCTCATAATTTTTACTTGAAAAAATTAAACCTATAGGTCCATAAACACAAGGGGAGTATTTTAATGGAAAAGCTTTAGCACCATCATTGAATTCTTGAACTTTTAAAAATAACATGAACATTTTTTTAACTCCAAAAGTCAAGCCAGGGCCAGAGAAGGAATGGATCAAATGTTTTTAAAGCAGGCCAGGTGTCAGTGGTTTTGGATTACTTTTTAAAGACAAATCTTTTAAAATGCTTAACAATGTGCATCCTCAATTGCTTTGGCAATGAGTGAATTGTTCATTCAAGCCTGGTGCTGGAATTCAACATGGAGTAGGTAATTTGTGAGTATTTGTTGAACTGAATTGAGTTGACCATTTAGTCAAACGTCAGGTCAAATGAGGGGAAAAATAGTCAAAGTGGTTGCTTATTAAAGTGAACATCAGTTAATAGATAATTATTTGAGTTGTAGTTGAGAGATTTTATATATCTACAAGGGTATGTATTAAGTTTACTCCTATTCAAATTTTCTAGGGTTTAATGTATGGTTGTCCATTTAGACACAGCCACTACTTTTTAAAAAAAAATCACTGGCAAAATTAAGTCTCAGTGTATTAAACTTGATTGAAAATCTTTGCAAGATAAAAATAGAAAGTGCCCCTATCGCCTCACTAGGGTTGAAGAAAGCATTTTAAAACCTAAAGTAATGGTGCTTCCCTTGCATTAAGGAAGGAAATTAATATTTCCACATAATATAAAAGTGAAGAGTGTTATATGAAATGCTTTCTTTCAGTGAAAATTGAACTCTAGGATATATTATTTCTATGATTTCAAATTCCTCATATTCAAAATGAGTCTCCACCCAATTCAAATCACAGATTGGCTAATGCTAATGAAACCCTGCATTCACTGACTGTTCTATACCAATAAATCTACATTCAACTCATTCCACTATCACTCAGTTCATCAAGTTCTGCCAACTTTCACTAATTCTCTATGGCTTGGTCCCACACAAGCCAAACAATTGTCTTGCTAGCTTTGGAAGTCAGAAAACTTGGCACCACTCTACACGCTCCATTTCCTTGTTCATTTCCTGACCACCAGCAACTCCCTGCTTTAACCTCAGAATCAAGCACACAAACCACTAAAGATAAAAAGATGCTATGCAAACTCTCCTGGCATGGATTTTCAAATCTTTGTAATTATGGGGCTCATGGGACATTGCTCATTAGATATTGGTGGCTTGGTAAATTATAGCAGTAGTAATTATAATATGGATTCAACTACATTCCTCATAAAATCACATTGTCTGAAACAAAACTATATAGAGCAAGGCCTTGTACTCAACATTTTGTTTCTTTATTCCTTTAAACAAATGTTTAAGATGTCATAGTATTTCCTCAGTAATTTAATATGGTACTATTACAACGTGCCTCAAAGAGCACGGAAATAAAATAACCTTGTCAAAACTTCCAAATAACTTCCATTTCCATCTTCATTGCCTATCTTCCCATCCTGAGCTGGTGGCTCACAGATGGGCCCCTCAATGGGATTTGCCCTCAGCTGCAAAGAACCGTCATGTCCAATGTTATGCTCCTTCCAGTGGGGCAACCCACAGCCAGTGGCTGCTTGATGTGAAAATAGAAAGCCCCAGCTTTTTGACTCAATTTGGGACAATTTTGAAGGATGATCAAAACTTCAGAATTTCTCAAAGAAACTGCTGAAGCCCCAAT
Source organism: Tarsius wallacei (assembly GCA_963574415.1). Classification (NCBI taxonomy): domain Eukaryota; kingdom Metazoa; phylum Chordata; class Mammalia; order Primates; family Tarsiidae; genus Tarsius; species Tarsius wallacei. The sequence goes on from CAUYQG010267760.1 coordinate 58,543, forward strand.
TGCAACCACATTGCAGTCAACCACATTTAGTTGCCTCAGAAGCAACTAAACCTTCCACATGCAATTCTTCATCTCAGAGTCTGTTTCCAGAGAACCCAACAGAACACATCTCTTCCCTACTAGTCTATAAGTTTCGATGGTAATAGCTGTCTTCAACATCTTCAGCTTGTGTTAAGCACCATCCTTACAACAGAAAGCGGCCTCAAATAGTACACCTCATTCATTTATGTGGAGGAGTTAATTCATTCAAATGCATATTTGGAAGGGGCAGTTCTGATCAGGTAATAGGATTGAAGGACACTGGTTACTAAGGACCAAAAATAAGCCACAAATTTTGCACAAAAAATCACCTGAGATTGGCAGTGCCAGAATGTCAGCTTAGTTTGTGCCATTGTGGTTGGAAAGAATGTCAAGCTTGGAAGAATAAGCTGAGTTGGCAATGCACTTTTAAGAATATTAAGAAAGCATTTGGTATCCATAATCAAGACTGAGAGGTTTCCACTGATGCCTACCCAAGGAACACCCTGATGATTCCAGTGATCGCTAAAGTTTTAAAAGTACAAATTCTGAGCTGGGTGTGGTGGCTCACGCCTGTAATTCTAGCACTTTAGGAGGCAGAGGCGAGAGGATTGCCCAAGTTCAGGGGTATGAGACCATCCTGGGCAACTTGGAAAAACCTTGTCTCTACAATAAATCAGAAAAAAATTACCCTGGTGTGGTGGCACACCTGTAGTTCCAGCTACTTGGAAGGCTGATGCAGAAGGATCACCTGAACCCAGCAGGCCAAGGCTGCAGTAGCCTCGAGCATGACATTGCACTCCAGACTGGTTGACAGAATGAGACTCCTACTCAAAAAAAAGCAAAAAACAAAAAACTCGGGATTCCTTGGGAAATTGACTAAACTTGGAATCAGTGGTATCCTGGAAATATATACTCTCAATTTGTTCCCATTCTTCCTAGAACACAAATCTGAATGGGTCATGAAATGCTGTTTCATTCTATTGACTCCTACCTATCAGACCTGGAGGCTTGAAGCTCCATGCTTATCTTCTTACATTCCATATCACACACTCTCTTCTCTGGGGAAACAGGAACAACTAACTGTTCTTCCCTATCCATGTTCTATCTGGTACCACTCATGATGTATTTGTGCTTTTTGTTTTTATTTTTGTTTTTAATCTCCCCACTATTTATAATGCTACATCTTCTACACAAACATGTTAACTTTTTCAGAGTCCAATATAAAGCCCTCCTCCTTAAGCAAACCTCATTTAATACCTTCATGTGCACATGTTCTGGCCCTTTCTTGAGCCTGAACCATACTTGACACTTCCCTTAGAAGTACGAACGGTAGACTACTTTGAATTATAGTTACAGGTGGCCCTGAGTATCCATGGACTCAACCAACTGTGGATGAAAAATGTTTAAGAAAACATAACAATAAAATAACAATAATACAAATAAACAATACAGTATAACAACTATTTATACAACATTTACAATGAATTAGGTATGATAACTGATCTAGAGAGGTTTTAAAGTATATGGAAGGATAGACATAGGTTATGTGCAAATACTACACCATTTATATATTAGGGACTTGAGCCTCCATGTAGTTTGGTATCTGTTGAGGATGCTGCAACCAATCCTCCAAGGATTTTATTACCTATACCCTTAATTAAACCATCTTTGGGGCAAGACACATAATGCCACTCATCTCTGCATCCCTTTCAGTTCCACTTACATCCCCTTGCACAATGAAGGCACTTAAATACCATTGGTGGAGGTAGAAGGAAGGGGGAGGAAAAAAAGAAGAAGAAAGAGCAAGGAAAGAAGAAAGGAAAAAAGGAAGGTAGGAAGGAAATAAGGCCAGTCATTTCTTCTCCTCAGTCCATTTGTAGGTTGCAAACTACCTAATATTAATCCTCTCTCATTTATTACTCAATTTTCCTTTATTACTTTCTTAAATCAGAAGATTTTGTCTCTACTTACAATGTAGTATGGGTTTCAGAGACCACAGATCTAAAGTGATCTGCTATCCTGAAATGTTTAAGTATTTGCTTGTATAATGATTTACTGATGACCTACTATATGCAGTGCACAATGTTGGGCACCGGAAATACAAGGCAGGCAGGCATTTACCTCCTAAAGCTAAACTAAACCATTCATTCATTGAGTAGAGCACACCCACTGACTTAAGAGGCTTGCTCTGTGACTGTGTTATTAAGGGCCCTGTAGGAGAACCCCGACAAGGATAAGCAGCAGAGTATAAAACCCCTAGAGACCCCTTGAATGCATTTATTCTGCACACTGTGGAGCTGGGTGCCTCCTGAGTACCATTCAGGAGTTCTGTCACTTTGAGAACAATTAGGAGCTTTAACAGGGGTATTCAAAAACCAAACACTGAGAGCCATCAGATCCATTTGTTACATTCAAATTTTCTTCCTTGGCCACTTGAAGTTTTGTTTACACAAAATACCTGATACCATTCTAAGTCTCTCAGTTTTCTATTTTTACTCTGCTTTTAGCTCCCTGGGCTGTGTCTCTTCTGAAATAAAGTTGGTGGAGAGGCTGTAAGCATCATAGTGTTCATACTCAACATCATTTCTTTATACAGGTATGCTAGCAGCTGCCTACCCAGTAAGTCTGGAGGGCAGTGCAAAATCCAACCTGAATAAAAATATGTCCTCCACAGCCTTCTCTCCACCTTATCATCTAAAATACATTCCATTAAAGTCATTTTCTAGGTCACAAAAATTAATGTAATATTTTCCGCAAATGTCACCATTATAATACAAAGGAGTGAAGACTGTTATCCCAAACTTTTTCCATTAGCATATTAACAATGATTTATTTGTCAATTAATCAACTTGGCAAAAATCATGTATATGTGTATACATACATATTAGCACAATCACTGGGATATGAGGACATACACATACACATATATATCTACTACATCTCATTTACTTAGTAGCTGTATAATTGTAGCTTGGCAAACCTGACAAAATATAACTATCTTTATATGTCCAAAATGGGTTCATTATTGTCTCTGTAAGCAGAGTGATCCTGTTGATGAAGAAATGAAATATAAAAATGTATCTCTTCAAAGTGGGATAAAATGTGGCTAGAAGACATTTTGATAAGACCCCTCAGTGAAATCCCTTGGAAGCAAGAAGGCAGCATGAAACACCAAGACAAGGATGGCAGTCTTAAATACCAGGAATTTCCAGAGTAGGATGTTTAGGAAAATCAGAAAAAAAGAGAGGATGTAAAGAAGAGCAATTCCCTGCAAGTGAGGAGATATAAAAGCTAATGGGGAAAAGGACAGTATGGAAAAGCCTAGGAGGCTCACTGATGACCTATTTTCTCACCTTTCCCTTGTATTGTGTCTCCAGAAATAAAATTAGGTGAAGAATGAGGAGTGCATAAAGGAAAAATAAAGTCTACAGATTCTGAGTGAAGGAGTCGTATGAGTGATCACAAGTCAATAAAGTGAGCTAGAGGCAAAAGGATTGAATGTGCTAACATTAGCCTCAACAAAGAACAATGATTTTTCTTATACTCCACTACTAAAAAGGAATACCGTATGCCAGGGCATATTGCTATATAACTAAAATACCCAACTGAGAGCTTATACCATATCAAGGAATCAGAATCATGCATCATAGGAAAGCCGACAAATTGTAAGCTCTTGGAAACCTAATTTTATTTCTCTTGTGCACAATTTCCTTGTTGTTTAAATAACATAATGGGATATCCTTTACTCCTATTCTGCATATAATTACATTAGGCTTTTATGAGATTTCAATCGCCTCTGACTTTATTTATAATAATTCATTTTTATTTTGATTGCAATAAAAACAATGGTTATTTTACTTAACAAAAACAATTATTTTTGCAATATCAACTGAATTTAGGTTATAATCACTTACTCCTAAAATTTGAATGGGAGTTTTTCTGTGTTGGAACTTTACATGTATATTCTTAGGAAATTATATACTTTAAGTCCATCCATCAACTTCAGCTTATTTCATCCACAAAATTCAACTTCTTTCGTTCACAAATGACCACCATGCACACTTACCATTAATTTTCTATGTAAGAGGAACATGATTCACACGCATATGCAATGCAAGTAATTTGGCTCTAGCCATATGGACCTTTATTTACCGGGGCTGCAGGAGTTACTCTAAGGAAACTAGAATCTACATATACACCAAACTTCCTATGTAGATGGAATAAACAATGTATTTTAAAGTATAAATAGATTCTGTTGTGACTATATACTAATTAATTTATAAGTAATTATTATATTTACAATATTTACTGGTATGCACTTTTTATTATTTTGATTTTATACTATAAACAATTTAATAATTATTCATATACTTATTTATTATAATTCACATAACATATAAGATATATAATAAATATATTGAAAGACTAAAGTCTTTAACTTACACTCCACAGTCCATTTCAGTTTTTCAGTGAGTCCAAACTCCACGCAGAATACCCTGACTTAGTGTTAAAAAGTACAATCTAGTTTTACTCTTGAGCTTCTGTAAGAACAGAATAGCTTGTTTCGTGCCACTTACTGTATTTTATCTATTTGAACATAGCAACTATAGCACACAATTTGAATAGCTTGCAATGAAAAAGATTACCTTTAATTTTGTGGTATGAAAACAGAAAAAAAGCAAATGAGCAAAAGTAAAATATTAAAGTTCCTTGCTTTTTCCCTTTGCTTTATCCACACTTCAGTGCTTGGCAATTTCAGACAGTGTGATAGGAAAGCAACATGAGGCTACTCAGTCATCCCTTCTCTGTAGCTAAAAGCCTTAGGAGTCTTAACGTTTTGGCACCTGAATACTGTTTCTACATAAGGATACCAAAAAACCATGCCAATTAAGTATCTTTCCTTGTAAGCCAATGGTCAGGATAAGCTATGTCCACTGAGCCATGTGGTTGCCTGTAATGGAATGCTATGTGCAATGTAAGACACTCCAGGGTGGCATTCTCTGGGTGAAAATTAAAAGCATATTTGTAAGGTGATTAGCTGAATTTGTCAAATAAACAAGACTGTCTACATTCCTATAATATTCCTTTGTAAATCTGCTAGAGCAAATCTAAAACATTTCCGTAAGACATAAAGAATGTGCATTTTTAAAATATAGGAAACAAGAAAATGCTTGTTATTTATAGACATCAATAAAGTCAGATAAACATGCATGATCAAATTCACCTAAAACAACAACAACAAAAATTGGAGATCCTTAACATGAAAAGCAAGACACTGGGAAGTTAGGGAGAAGAGGTTGGTCTATAACATGAAAGTTCTTCAAGTATAGATTTATTTATTATAGGGTTAATTTTCCACTTGCCAACCCTACTTTCACCAAAATATAAAAACCAATTTTTTAATCCGATTGTCCAGTAACTTTAAACATATATGGAAACTGATGTCACTAATTATCCCCTTAGCATATACGAGTATGTAAATATCTTTATGTTAAGATACAAGAGCATTAAAGAAATGCAGTTTTAGTAGTGACACATGGGGGATTACCTCCCCCTAAAGAACGTTAGTAATTATTGCAACCAGAAAATTCCAAACAGAACTGGTGTCTTTATATTCTCATTTCCTCTATGACACTTGGTATTCAAACTCATTATGCTTTTGATGATAAACTCAATTTCTGGTCAACGAACCCGATTTTGGAGGTAACAACCAGTTAGTTTGTGTATGTTTGTTTGTGTACTCTTGGTACCAGAAACAGACGCTCCTAAATACTCAGGAACATTTTTAAAAATCTGCTTGAAAGACTCTCACACACAAAACCTTTAGTACCAGTATATGAATGCCACTCAAAAGCAACTATAATTTTTAGGTACTTAAGACAACTATGTTCCCATATGAGTGCTTCTGAAAAAAACTGAGTGAAAGTTAGCCACCAAAGATTTTAATTTATCTGTGTTGCTTAATCACTGAACAATATTATGTGCCAACTAACTGTAATTGCTACTAGAAAGTGCCCATAAAGATTTTAAATAGAGTGTGAGAGAAAAATACACTGCTAAATTTATAAGACTTAAGGAAATTCTTAATAATAATAATTCCATATATTACTAGGCATAGAATGGTGGTAAGAATTTAGACACACATTATCTCCTTTCTTTAGAGCATCGTGCAACTACTTTATTTTTTTCAAATGATTCTCTAGAATACCAAGAAGTCAAACTCAGTGTCAGAAGTCACAAGGCCAGTAAATGAAAGAGCCGGAAGTACAATTCTGGCCCTCTGACTCAGCCTGGAATCCTATAATGCCTTGGTGTCTCAGAAAGCAAGACTCCTTTCCCTTTGAGTTTCCTGATATATCTAATGAAAATAAGACTAAAATTTAATAATAAGAATGATGACACAACCCTATCTATATCTGCTCAAATGGTATGATTATAATTATGCTTTTTCACTTAAGTATCACCAGAAGAATTGCTGCTTTTAAATTTTACTAACCAACACTTCTTTGCTTGCCACAAATTGTAGTCTGCTTTATAAAAACATAAGATTTACCAAACACCAAAGATCGTATCTGTTGAGACAACGTATATCTCAAATATTCAAATATATAGCAAACTAATACATTTGAAATATGCATCCTAATCTTAGTTCAATTGCTCTTAAAAATGTTTTATCTAATAGTCATTTAAAAAGTAACACTGATTTGTTCACATATACCTCAAATCTAATAAAAATTCCATTTAAAATTGTCTCTAGTTTTAGAAATACTGTGAACACTTATCTGCTAAGTCTCCTGACTTTGCTGAAGCAACTGGTCAGGAAACAAAATTAGTAGCTTCCATATTCATAGATGGTATTTTTTCTCTTTTCCCAAATATTTTATAGTCTATCTAAAAGATTTGGGCTTACAAAAATGGCAATAAGATAGAAAATAGATATTATATTTTAAATTACTTACTGCCATCATGTTTAAATGCTTTCCTATCAGGCAAAGCTTTTTTTTTATTGATTTGTAGGATACTTTAAAAAATGTCATAACCTGTCTTGGTTACATAATCATCTTCCTAAAGAAAGTAACAGGTTATAAAGTTAAATTAAAATTACTTGAACTAGCTTTTCTAATGTATGTGTAGTCTTCAAGTAAAAAGATAGCAATTATATGTGTACATTTGTTTCACTGCCAGTGTCTTTTTATACAGACTTCTTTTCCTTTCTGCTATTACTTCCATCCCTTACTGAGCTTAGAAAACCTCCAGAACATGCCCTTTTTGGTAACATACATGTGACTTAAGTCAGAAAACAACAGAGGAAGTCATTTACAAAATATTAAAATAAGGGACACAGGAAAAATAATTGCAGACTACATTTCTGCACATAGCTGAACACTAACAACCTAGAAGCAGCTGTTGTGTTACCCTGACCCCTGAAGGAAGGAATAAGGAGTTAACTTCACATTTGATTTCTACACAGTATGAAAAGCAAACCTCCAAATCCACTGGCACAAATATCAATGTCCGTGCATGTCCTGCAGAAATATGAAAGTCACCTCAAATATAGGACCTCAAAATTTCACTTCTCAATTCCACGGTTCTGATTCAGGGTAAGCAAATCTTTTCAAAGTTACTTAGTAGGTATCTAGATCTTGTACCTGACTCCATAGGACTGTAAGAAAATAGAATGTGAGGACTAAAAGAAAAGCAGAAAAGATCATCTCACCTTCCTGATAGAAAAGTCATTTAGCTTTCTTTGTAAAATAAATGTAAAGGGAAATAGGAACTAGCACAACTAGATAATAAGATGATTCAATTGAACAGGGTTAGGATTTCAGTAGTTCATGTGTGTGTGTGTGTGTGTGTGTGTGTGTGTGTGTGTGTGTGTGTGTGTGTATAGATTATCTACTTAGGGAAAAATAGATCCCCAAATAGTAGAAGACCAAAAGGAACTGATGTGCATTTTCTTTTTAAAAAATCACAACTCCAAATAAAACATGAGGGGAAAATGACATTTTATTCTGCAGTATTCCCTCCTCTGTACAGTGAGCATGGTACATTTATTTCATCTCATGGCAAAAGTCTCCGGGTGGCTGCAACATGTTTTATAATCCATTCAATAAGTAAAACTTGAAATTTGATTGCTTTTTATTTCTGGGATTTGTGTTAATAATAAATCCAATGCCATTTATTTTGTAATTTAACAAGGTATTGTTACCTTTTAATGTTTTTCACTTCTCTTTTCCCAGAGGGTTAAAATGGCCCAGAAAGAGGTTGTCATGGCAAAGATAAAGGTACAAAACACTTACTTCTGACACACTGTGGAAGCAATCATCATTTTTATGAGGGAACCACCAAACTGAAATCTGCATCAAGCTCTACCAGGAAAAATGCAAGAGAAGACCCTAAATAGTCATTCCTTTCACAGTCTTCATTTCAATGAATTTAACTTTCTACTCAATTGGGGTCACATATTTCAATCACAGGGTAAAGAACTATGACCTTGGCTAGGCTCATCAGCCCCAATTATTCAATGGGGCATTTGTGAAACCTTGTGGACTCACTTTGACTCTCCATGGGTGTGGCTAAAATTGCTCCTGTCCAGCCCTAAAGCTTGCATGATCTGATGTCCCTAAGAAACTCACTATGAGAAAACTCATGTTAAATTTGCCACAGAGATCAAGGCTTACAGGACCCTTGGAGCTAATCTCTCTCTGACCTCCTCCTCTTTTAGGCTATTACAAGCCTTCAAAAGTTAACAGGGTGATGGAGCCCCTTTCTATACAATCATTTCATCTCACTATCGTTGACTGAAGCTCGCTGATGTAATGAAGTTACATAATCACCGATTATGCACGACTTCCATCCATCTTCCTACATATCCACATATCTTCTCCCCTATCCTTTGGATCAATCTACCAGGTGAGATTTATAACAAATGTTAATGTTCCATTCTCTCATCACAGGTACTGAATATGGGACTTTAGCAATGCAGTACAGTGCACTGAACCACGTCATCAATATTGATTTTTTTATCCCATTTCCCAGGCAGAATATGCTTAAACATCCTTAGTGCTCCAGTCTCTAACTTTTTGCCGAAAAGGTAAAATAGATGCAGCAGATAGGACACATCATAAACTTAAGGTTAAGAGAAGTATGTAATTAACTGCCTGCATTTCCTTAGCTGGCTGCATTGCAATAAAAGAACGCTCTCTGCTTCCAGACCTTCGATTCCCCTGCACGTGGGTCGCAGCTTCAGCTATTTAGGATATTGGGTAAATAATTATATTATTGGGCAATTTAACTTGAGAAAGAAAGCACTATGTTTTAAGATAATATTGCCCTATTCTTCTCTATTTTAGGCATCATTTTCAGCTTTTTCTTGTCTTTTCCTTTTTTCACTCTGACTGATAATCCAGTAGATAAAAAAGTAGCCCGGGGCACTTAATAATCTCCAATAACCGCAACCTAGAGAACAATTAACAATGATTATCACCTTAAAGTTTAAGAACTTGACAAGTGGGATGTCCCTGGTCCCATTGCGGCTGTGAAATGCAGCAGAATGCTGCACTGAGTTGAAAACATATTTCTTTTAATGAATAAAGAGTAGCTCGTTTCATTTTAAATGGGGCTCTTCACTAAGCGCTCCTTTTATTGCTGATACCCCTTCTAGAACCCAGGAGCCACAAATATTGCATCCAAACAAAGAGTGTCTACCCAAAATTAATTCAAGACACTCTTCCATATCAAAATAATTTAAGAGGGGAGAGAGTGATGCTTTGATTTATTTTCAATTACTCTCAGAATACAGGCACACATACATACACACACGCACACGCACACACACCAACACACCCAACTGCAGTTATTCCATTCAGTGCCAATAACGGCCACATCACAGCCATCAATGCGATGCAGCAATCATCCAAGTCACCTATTCCCATTACAAATACTCAAGTTTGCTCACACCACTGATGGGTTTGCATATATAAAATGACCTTACCCACAACAGTCTTCCAAATTATTCTCCTCTGGATATCAGTCGGTAAGGTAATTGCTGGTCATCACAATGCGTATTCAGAAAAATCCACGCTTTACTCCTGTGTTCTTTTTCTTGTTTTTGCTAGCAATTAGTATTGTGAACAAGATACCCATTCACAAATGCCAAGTTCACCATAAAAGCAGATAATTCCATACAGATCTTCCCCACAAGACTGTCTCCAGTTAGTTCTCAAAGTGCCCGATTGTTTGTTGAAGATACAATCCAGGTGCAGAGCAGGGGGCAAAAAAGACTAGGAGAAAAAAGAAGAGGCAGATAGAAAAGGAGAGACTGAGATAGGAGAGAGCAGAAAAAGAGGGGGGAAATAAAAATCTATTTTTTAAAAGGAAGGAAAGAAAAAGGCTGATAAGTGAGAAGTCTGTGAGCTCTAAGACAAGAATTGGAGTCTTGCTTGCAAATCTTCTAGATACATGTAGCCTTTCAAATCCTCCTGGTCCCCAAGTAAAATTTCCAGATCCGGGATGCAGCCATAAGAAAGAATCCTATGTATATTTCACAAGTATCCCGCAATAACAGATCCGACGGGGTTTTCCTTGTACAGTACTGCTATGTGAAAGCACACAACCCCTGCTGTTTGGGAAGGTGTCTCCTGGGTCCTAGCTCTCACCAGCAGTCCCCAAAAATGATTTTTCAAAAAAGAGTGAGGTGAAACAAGCAGCTTTGCGTTTGTCTTGAATGATGCTAATCCTGAGCGAAAACGACAAGTCAAACACGAATAGCACGAGATCTTGATTAATAGCCACAATCCACTCAAAATATCCCAGGGAAGAAGGAGCGAAAACAAGAAAGAGAAACTGCAATGCATAAATGATTCCAGTGTTTCTACAAGATCGGTTCATTTGATTGAATGCATTCTCTGGTTTGCTGCAAGTCATAAAGAGGATAGTATTACTGCCACCCAATGGATATTTTAGTACTAGCCAATCCACAGACAGCCACCGCTTTGCGAGTTTTAGTTTTCAGAAGACCGAAGAGGAGGGAGGGTAGCCTGGGAATCTTTTGGAAAGGACCCTGGGAGCCCTCAAATAACGGGAATCTGTCCTTCCAGGCAAAAGTGGACGGGCAAATTTGAATGCTTACCCAGTCTTGCGTAGCCACCTTAGAATTTTGCTTCCTTTTCTCTAGGAAGCGAAGGTACACAGAGCGATGCCTAGGCTGACACACTCATAATAACCTCCTTTTCATCTCCTCTCTTTGAAGCAGATTTATGATTGTGCGCGATTTCTCTCTCTCTCTCTCTCTCTCTCTCTCTCTCTCTCTCTCTCTCTCTCTCTCTCTCTCCCCCTCTCTCTCTCCCTCTTCCTCTCTCCCCCCTCCCTCATTTTAAAACGGATTGTTCGGGGAGGGGTGCTGGGGCTGCTCCAAACCTGAAGTGGCAAGGTGATAATTGTTTTTAAGGACAGTTTTGCAAAGTGCTTCTGTCTGTATTGGTATGTAAACTGTGAATCCTTCAGGCAGTAACCCTCCACGCAGCCGCTTTTTCAGTTTGGGGAGGAGCGAAATGTTCGCTAAGTGAGTGGGGCTTCGGAGAAGGGTGCCTGTGGAAGGCTCTCTGGAAGAGCGGAGTTGGGGGTGGAAGGAGAAGGAAGAGAATCCTCCTCCCATCCACCGCGAAACAGAGTTCGCTGCGGGTTTCTGAGATGGATTAGTGATGAACAAACAGGGACAAAGTCGGTACTGGTAGTTTAAGATTCTTGCCCATTTACCTTGGGATAGTATAATACTCACATGTGGTTCTATGCTTCTCAAATTTTGATGTATGCATGATCACCTCGGTGTCTTGTTACAATCATTACATCTGGAGTGAGGCCTGAAAACCTGTCTTTCTAATAAGCTGGTCCATGGGCAATAGTCATGTCGCTGGGCTGTGGACCACACTTGTAGTAGCAAGGCCTCAAAAGTGTTCATGTTTGTTAGGTTCCGACAGTAGGGTAGATAGAGAGGTTAAAGGATGGAGAGGCGATTTCTCAGTCACTCCCCCCTCTCTCCTCATCCTGGAGTCTTTCCCATTCACCCCCTGGGGCAGCAATCACATAAACCTTAACCCTCTCTACAATGTATTCCACAGGCTTTTGTAATGGAAGGCTTAACGGGATAAACCAAAAATAGAACAATAAATAGGCAAAGCAGCCTTGGCCCTTGAGAACTGCATCTTCATTTAATTTAGGGACTGAAAAACAAGTTAAAGACAAAGGAAACACTTCAAAATTAGGTAAAACATGAGCTAAACGAATGCAAGCTAAACTAAATCAGGGCACAGGTGAGAATGAAAGCAGGTTGAGAGACTAGAAAAAAGAGAGGGAAATCTGCATTTTTGAAGGAAGGTGCAGTTAATTGAATTTTCCAATTCAGAGGGAAGATGTAGTTAAAGGGTGTAGGCAAGTCTTACACAGTTTCTTTGAAGGTAACTCATCCAGGTCAATAACCTCTGTGTTGTGGTTCTCTTCCCCCCACTTCTTCCCCACATGCTAAAATTCAGAGCAAACTGAAGATCAGAGGTGAAGAGAGGAAATGTTTATTTCCCTCTCATAGTGGGTGATCTTTATTTTCTACATCTGCCCTAACAGTCCTTTAGCTGACTTGTTAAAATGTGAATAGACTAGACCCCAAGCAGACTGGGAAGGAGCGCGATTTACAAATTTTATTGCTTTGAGCAAAGTTTAAAAGTAAAAGTACAGGACTGTAGTTTCAAGTCCTAGATTTAAGTCAAAGTTCTCCTCCCAAATAGTCATAATTACCCTAGGAAATCATTTTAATGTTGCTTGGTTTCAGTTTCCTTGTCTGTAAAATGACAGGTTGAAATAAACCAAGGTGCCGTCCAGCTCTATATGGTACAAAAAACAAGTCCTCTATTTGCAATGCTCTGCGAGTCACTTTGTTACTCTACACAGAGCACAAGTTAGAATTATTACCTTGACATGGTCTGCAAAGAGAATCCAGAAGCTTTGAAAATCGTCTTAAAGACACAGGTGAACATTTGACCATTTCAATCCTATTGCAAAAGATTATTTTAAATGCTTTCTCTTCAGATCTAGGAAGGGAAGTATTTGTTTGAATCCGAGGTGAAGCATTGTCTATTCCTGGATCCTACAGAGCCAACTGTGGGCCTCACTGTTTGTTGCCATGGGATCCTCTTTGTGCGAACTGTCTTGAACTGTGTGGGAACAGTTTTTCTCTTGCCTTCCTTCAGTTGTCTCTCTAACTCTTCTGAAGATATGTGTCAGAACAAAATGTAGCTGCATTATTGCCAATTAAAACTAACGGCAGCTGCAAGGTGCATCTAATTAAGAATTTTAATTACTTCACCAAATTCTCATTTGCAGATGTTGAACGCATTAAACAATGTATTGTGATTTGAAAATCTGAATAAAGCTGACCTCCTTGCAAAGGGGGGTAAAAAAACTACAGGAATCAATTATGGGTTTAAAAAAATAAGATGTTTTGACATGGGAAGTATGTCTCTTGACATATCCTCTGGTAATATGTGACAGTATATTCAGGATGAGAAAATAGTGTGCATATCCATAAATATGCTTTTTATACTAAAGGAAAGGCAAGTAAATCTCAAAATATTGAAAAACATTGATAATTAACTACTCAAGAAGAACCTTTGCATGTTACATCGTTCTCAAATGTTCTTTTCCTTTTCTTTCCAGTAACAGGATAGTTAACAGTAAGTTTGACACGCCTTATGGGGATTGTAGGCTATAATGCAAAGCATTGTGGGGTTTGTAGTAAAAACTGCCTGCAGATCAATTCCATGCTTCTAGCTTTTCTCAACTGAAGAAACTGCTGTTTTATTTTCTGATAATAAAAGAGAAGAGTGTCAAGATACTGTACATCAGAAATTCATTTTAATGAAACAAAGTTGGTGTTACTGGGAGTAGGGAAATTAAAGATGACTGAGGAGATGGAGAATATAATAACATCTACTTTATAAGCCACAAAATAACCTGAGTGAGCTATTTCCTAACATCACATCCTATAGCTAGGGTTTCAAAAATCACTTCCATTTTTTAGTAGTAAAAAGTGAGAAAATATCAAATTTGGTGTTTATGAAAGAGAATTATAAACACAAGAAGAGAACTCAAATTCTTACTGATTTTTCATTTAACTATTAGTAGTCAAAATTTAATTGTTCACATTTCATATCATTGCTCAGTGAAGTGAGCAAGAGTTTTATTTAATCTACCTTTTTAAGATATTGTTATACAAAATCACTGAATATTCAGGGTAGCTCATCTTTTTAATGAAATCCTTAAGTCTAAACTATCCTTAAGGCTAAAAAATACATCTGGAGTAGGGTATTTCATTCAGTTTAAACTTAATTATGGAAATGTATAAATTAAGAAGTTATAATTTAGTTCTTTTTTTGTATGCAGATGATTCTATGTGGGTACAAACATAATTTACAGAGGTTTTGATTTAACTATGTTGGCAGCTTATTCCAAAGTTTATTAAACATTTTCTGTATGATATGAATTCAAAATCTAGTTCTCCAGTAATGCTCTATGAAATCAGCCCCCCTTTTGTTATGATGGCTAATCTACTTCTTTCAAAGTCTCTTCCATCTGTGAAAGTATTCATTATCATGCTAAGTTACTTAGAAGGTATTTTATACCTGAGGTTGCTTTCTTTTCTCTTTCTCTCATTAAAGAGGCCTTCATCCACAAAAGGACTGCGCTAAAGCAAACTATTATTACAGACGTGAATAAATGTAAAATTAAATACCCTTCATTTTCGGGCCTTTTGCTAGCAACATCCATTTGAACCCACCACCACATATTCTTAAATGAGGTACAGACAAAGACTTGAGTATTTCAGCAAAATTCCACCATAAAGTTCAGGAATAATAAAGAATGCTATGAAAAAGCTAACAGCAACAGGAAAGAAAATGCCATGCCTGCTTTTCTTTCAGATTACTAAGTTTTGAATCATAAAAATATACAAATATATATCTTCTTGAATGCAGTTTACATTATTGTTCATACTGTGAATATTTCTTTTATGGTCATAAAAATAAAAGCAATGCCCCAAATGAAACACTATGTACATAAGCGATGCAAATGCATCCCCGGTGGAAAGCCGGCTGGCTGCTGGTGGGAGGGTATATTTATACAGTGCCTTTCATTTGGAAGGTTCCCAAAATGATTTGCAAACTGTATATAGAGGAATTGCTCACCATGGAAATTCACCCACTTCCAGGAGAGAATGCAGAAGTCATTCCATGCTGACAACCAGTTTAAATAAAACCACAGAACAATATTTCAGGTGGGTAAAATATTAAAATTGTAATTGACTCAGGAAATGAGCACTGGAAACCCACTATGTGCCAAGAATGGTTTGCCATACCAAGGGTATCATTGTGGTTATATGTAGTCAAGTTCCCTGCTCTCCTAAAGCTTACATTTTATTGAAATCTAATAAGAAAATGGGAGTTAAAAGCGCTATTTCATGATGAATTTCTGATCTCAGCATATAGTTCTACTGAAAGAGACCACTTGTTACTTTTTGTAAGTATTTATATCAGGCATCATGATATCCAGGGCACATGACCTGTGGCAATACCTTCTACTTCAAATTGCATGCACAGGAAAATAGCTTCAGCTACTATGGTTGAAACAGGTAAAATGACAATAGCATTTCCTGCATTGAATGATTTGGGAGTGGTAGGGCAGAATTCATACTCTTCTGGGTTTGAGAAATTAAATGAAGTGGTATTGACATAAATATATGGAAGATCACTTCCTCTGAAATGATTCAGGGAACTTCATGGTAATTAAGGCATGTAAAATAGTTTGGTGGAGGAAGAGAACAGTGAGCTAATGTTTCCGAGTATAAAATATAGAATCAAATTTCAGTGTCTCCCAAATTAACTGGATTAATGATATTTTTCAAATAAAAATAGAATGGGAAAAGAGGGGAAGGTAGGCATAAAGTTCAGCCTAGACCTGCTCAGGTTCCAGCTCTCTGTGCTCACTTCCACCAACCCTTTCTCTGCACTCTGCATCCAAAGGCCAGCACCCAGACCCTCTTTAACAATGGCTCTTAGACTACTGGCACTGTGTGCCTTGTCTGTGATGACAGCTGTAAGTACCTGGAGCTTAAAACTCTCCTCCACTTTACTCAAGGACTGCCTGATATAGGAGTATGAAACCCTGGTTCTTTTTACTATATTTCAGAAAAACTCTGTGTTGCAATTTATACTCCACGCTCTCCCTCCTGTGGAGAACCGAGGCTGGGACTGTGTCTGTAATCACACCCTTGCTTGGTTTCTGGGAACATAAGATAGAATGTAACAAGAAATAATCATAGAGGTCTAATCTCTGGCTTTCAAATATTCAACCTGTGTGACTGGAGACAGTAATATTTGTTCACATATCCATTTGTCTACCATTTATCAGTTATAAACTATGTACCAGACAGTACTGGGTGTTGGTACTCTAAGAATGTGTAAAACACAGTCCCAGTCCATAAGGAGCTCTTGTCTAGCAGTAGAGGGACACATAAACAAAACTTGAGATATACAATGTCAAAAGTACTGTCAGAGAGGTCTGAATTCAGCTTAAAAGAATCAGAGAAGACTGAACAGAGAAGGTGTTATTTCAGTAACCTTGAGGGATAAGCAAAATAAAAATCACAGAATGAGTGAAAGACCAGGAATAAAAAGCAACATTTAAGTAGGCTAATTTCCTTGTACCTGGAAGGGAATAGCATTGGTTCTGGTAGTAGAACTCAAAAGGGATTAAAATCATAGAATCGACTTTTGACAGGGGATCTAGAGACAACCTTGAATAATCTCTTTATTTTAGACAGAGGAAAGACTCACCCGGCCAAATGACATAGTTATTCTACATAGCTAGGAAGTGGTAGGAGTTCTTTTCTGGCATGACTCAGTCATATTGCCTGTCAGCCTTTTCTTTAAAAAGATAACTTGAGGACATAATGGAGATATCTGATATAATGATATCTGTTATGAATCCTGGCCCATCACTAAATGGCCTTGAGAAAATGTCTCACCTTCTCTGAGTCTCAATGCCCTGTAAAAAATGAAGTTAGGATCAGATTGGTGGCTCACATCTGTAATCCCAGCACTTTGGGAGGCCGAGGTGAGAGGATTGCTTGAGCCTGGGAGTTCAAGACCAGCCTAGGCAACATAGTGAGACCTCATCTCTCAAAAAAAAAAAAAAAATCAAAACATTATCCAGGTGTGTTGGTGTGTTCCTGTAGTCCCAGTGACTCAGAAGACTGATGTAGAAGGATCACCTAGGTCCAGGAGGTCAAGGCTGTGGTGAGCTGTGATTGTGCCACTGCACTCCAGCCTGGGTGACAGGGTGAGATCCCAACTAAAATAAAAATGTAGTTAATAGAATAACCTCCTCCTGGGGGTACATTCTCAGTGGAGTACCTAGGACATAGAATGTGTTTGAGAGAGAAATGCTTTGTTCCATTTTTGCTTTTAAAATTTGTTTTCATTTCTTTTATTTTCTTATTAAAGAATGCTATAGTGGCATAAATGGAGTCAAGAATGTTATTTTTGTTATACTAGCTACAGAATTGAAGGAAACCAGACATTCAAGTAAGCTTTTTTTTAAAAAAAATAATCTGTGGTATTTTGGTTAGAACTAACCCTGTCTGACTACAACTCATGGGTATTACTGACAGACCATCTCATAACTCATCTTAATTTGTTCAGTGCAAGCCAAGTAGGTGAGTCTGATTCATCTAACCAGCTAGTTATAATAATAATAAACATAATACTGAAACATATATTTGCCAATTGAAGAAATCTGTTTTAAGCACATTACAATATAAGATAATCAAATAGCAAATGAATGTATTAAAAGACAACTGACTTCATTAGGCATAAGGGTGATATAAATTTAAACCTCAGTGCAACATTATGATACACTCACCAGACTGTTTAAAATAAAATTAGGGACAACAGAAAATGTGGGCGAAATGTTGGAGCAATTGGAACTTGCATCTACTCATGGTGGAAGAGAAAATTGCTTCAAGAACCTTGAAGACATCTCAGTAGGACCTTTTAAATATAAACATATATATAATATATTATGCCAGAAATTCCATTCTTAGGTATATTCTCAACAAAAATTCATACATATGTTCACCAAATATGTGTATTAGAAAGTTTACAGCAGCTTTATTCAAAAAACTTTCAAACTGGAAACCACCCAAATGGTCATCAGCAGTAGAATTGATGACAAATTGCAGACTACCTTATGGGAATGAGAACAAACAATCTACTGCTACCCACATCATTATTATTGAATCTCACAAACATAATGTTGAGCAAAATAAGCCAAACACAGTATTGTAAGATTGTACTTACAGAAAGGACAAAACTAATCCAATCTACACGGTAAGACATAAGAATAGTAGTTATCCTTGGTGGAAATAGTGACTAAAAGGAAAACATGAGTAACTCCGGAGATGCTGTAATGTTCTGGGATTTTCTGACCCAAGTAGTCACTACTTGGGAGTATTCATAATGTGAAAATTAATTGAGCTTTATGCTTATGTTTATAATATGAATTATATTGTATATACTTGTATATAATTCATATTTCAATAAAGAAACTTTATGAAAAAAGAGTTTGCTTTAATGCCAGAAGAAAAACAAATTTAACTTCCACACCAACTATACACTATTAAAAATAATTTAAAATATAGGCAGATATTTGTGAAATCAAATATTTTATCATGTTTAAGTATAGAGGTCTTCCTGTAAAATGAATATGAAAAGGCAGAATTTGTTTTTTTTTTTTAATGTTTTCAGAAAATAAATGGGGTTGTTTTTTGGGAAACAATTAATTTAGTATAATTTAACATTTAAAAAACTGGATAATTGAGACAAAAATCTCATTTGTTTTTTAGTGCCAATGAAAGCTTTGTTTAATTCTTTTGTACCATTGAAGGCATTTTATATTTATTTTATTTAATCCTCAAAAGAAATAAGTACTATTGTTATGGCCAATTTACAGATGAGGAGTCCAAAAACTTGCTCAAAGTCTCACAGTGGCAAAGTTGGAAATTGTACATTTTTTTTCATTTCTACCCGTGTCTGCCACTAACATTTGACTATTTTCTGTGTTACATTTAGCTAAAATAATCAATTTTGCATCTAGCTTGTATGTTGTCTTTTTATCTTGATATTCCTAATATATCCAACTATAAACTAAATGGTTAATAGCAGTTCAGCAAAATTTCCAGTGCACTGTTTTCCCCAGCAGTCTGCTAATTTTGATTCTGTGAATCTCTTTGCTCTCTTTATCTTTATCCTATGAGGGATCTAAGTGAATTATTATGTTTCTGTTGAATGAAGAAAAACATGATTAAATTATAGCTTTTAGGGTAAAACTGTTAATATTTCAACTTTTTAAACATCTATAATAGTATGATGAGGGATGTATTAACATTATGTAAATAGCAACATGACTTTCTGAACTAATTTTTAAACTGAGAAAAACAACTCTGAGTAAATCATACAAGAGTTCAGAAAAATATCGTGGATGATATTTAATAACTAGATACTTATACTTAATTTGTGTGTTTTTATTAGCTATTATAGGAATATTATAATATACTAGAATAATATTATAATATAGCAGGTAGTAGTGAAACTGTCTTCATAAGGTTAACAAGAATTGTGGATAGGAATTTAATTATAATGAAGCATTAAGCAGACTGCACTTTTACCCGCGTCCTCATAAGTGAAAGCCACCAGGCACTGACCACTTGCATCCCCATTGTTCCTATAGATGGGATTTCTAACATTAGCATCATAAGGCTTTTGATTAAGACAGACAGGATTTCTAGCATCAGCATCATAAGACTTTTGTTTAAGAATTGCCAAGATATTTTTCAGATCCTGAAGTCCAGCAAAACAGCCGATGCTAACCAGCTTAAAGACCCCCACAGAGGAACAAAATCAGTATGAGAATATACTCTCTTCATTTCCCTGCCCCATGACTTCACAAAGTGCCCTTCAACCAATCAATGATCTCCACATTTCAGGCCACTCCAAAACCCTTAAAAACACTAGCCTTAGACTCCAGGGAGATGGGTTTGAGATTCCCTTCCATCTTTTCATTTGATGGCTTCAGCATTAAACCTCTTTCTCTGCTGCAACCTGGTGTCTCCGTGTATTGACTTGCTGCGAGCTTTGGGCAACAGACCTGTGATGGTTATACTAGATACTATTAGATACTAGAGGGAGATTACAGCATAGCACAAGGTAGGCAATAACTTACAAAATTGAATATAATATCATTATCATAAAAAAGCACTTGTGACAGAGATAATACTATATGTTCACCAAAGTTTTGAAATTTCCTTTTTAAGCACTCAAAAGCACTATGTTTTTCAATCCTTTTGCATCTAGGTGGGGCTGCAGTTGGATTGTGGATAGATGTGTTTTACACATCTCAAAGACCTGATTCCTAAAATCTCCAGAGAGATCTCCTTCTGTCTATTCTCATGCTTATTTTCGTCATATGTGTGGTTTGAAGGAAAAGGCATCAAGATAATGGAATCATGTGATGAAAGGACCATAATCTCTAAGCCATTGCTAAGACAGCTATGTAGCCAGGTGCAAAGCCTTGGGCTCTGTTTGATTAAGAAACAAACTTTCATTATACTAAACCACAGAGTTTTCAGATTCATTTGTTAGTACAACAGAGCTTAGAAGACCCTGATTTATAACTACTCACCCTCTCAAAGACAAGAAAATATTTTTCCTTCCTTTATCTTTTACTCTAGTCCTTTTTTGTTGTATCTCAAGTGTACAAAATTGACTTGATCACAATTATTGGCTAATAGTTTTTTATTGCTCTATGTGTAGCACAATTTTATTTATGCATTTATTTAGTTATTCTTTGAGGTTATAAATGCTTGAGAAAGCACCGCCCAAAACAAGAGCAAGCATCTAGATCACTAACTATATAAAACATATGAAATAGTACCCCTGCCTCCCTTCACCTAGAGAAAACATTATCCTGAATCTCACATGCCTTTTTTCTTTGACCTCTTTTCTATACAGTTTTGTTGCATCTATAGGTATTCTCAGATAATATAGATTTTACAATCAACTATTTTAACTTCATAAAATAGTATCAGCTCCAGTTCTGGATAGAATGCAGTAAGCATATTTTTTCTTTCTCACAGAATACAATTTTATAACCTAGGCAGAATGCATGAAACAACTATTCGAAAACCCTGAAAAGTAAATAGTAGTGGTCGGATCAAGAATGTGCACTATAATTTGAAGTGATTTTGTGAATTTGTGCTACCTTTTTATTTTTCCTTCGATATCACCCAACCTAAAGTCAATACAAGCAGAAACCTGGAAATGAGCACAGTGGCACAGACAGGGAGAATTCTAAGAAGCCCTCAGTTTCAAGGGCTGGGGGCCGGGAAAGGGAACTTTTTAAAAAAATTTTTATTATAAAGATGTGGGGTACATTTCAGGGTTGGATATATACACATTGATCATGCAGCTACCCTTGCTGATGAGGTGTGCCCCTCCCTCCCCTAGCAGTTTCCCTCAACTGCCAATCCCACCCATCCCCCAACAATTCCCCAATACTGCCAATCGCTTTCTTATAGCATTGTAAATGTTCAAGGTCAGCTTATGAGTGAGAACATATGGAACTCACTTCTATGTTTCTGTGATAAGTCACTGAGTATGATCGACTCCAAATCCATCCAAGTTGCTGCAAAATCCATATATTTGACCTTCCATATGACCCAGCAATTCCCCTATTGGGAATATACCCGAAGGAACTCAAATTATTTTACAAAAAAGATACCTGCAC
>CAUYQG010267761.1:0-18775 GCA_963574415.1 Tarsius wallacei
GGTGACAGAGTAAGACTCCAACTCAAAAAAAAAAAAAAAAAAAAAGAAAGTTATGTCTGGTGGAGAGTTATGGTCTTCCTGACCCCCTGCTTATTGACAGGATCAGGAGGGATTAGGCACAAGTGTTAAAGGCTGCTGGAATTTTCCCTGGGCCTCAGAAGTGCAGAGAGCTGAGAAGCCTCACATCCTGACTCCTATCCCTGGCAGCAGGCCTTCTTCAGGACACAGTGTCTATGGCTCATCCTGTTTGCTCTCATGCTGGAAGCAAGACCTGGCTTCCTAGACACCAACGTGAAACATAATGCAAATAGCTACATACTCCCAGAGAGGTCCTGCACGGCTTTCAAAAGGATCAGTTATGAATGAATAAAAGTTTGTTTACAAATAACAGTTAAGTGTCCTGCACTTATCACTTTCTACTGAGGAGAAGCACCTTATGTGGGGAAAGTGGCAGGCATCAGACAAAACTGAAGTACTTCCCAGGTTTTATAGAGAAATAATATCACTATAACTATTACATTTAGTTTACACAGTGTTTAACTCTCCTCCAAATGTTTCTCTAAAAGTTGTAACATGGCCAGGCGCAGTGGCTCACACCTATAATCCCAGCAATTTGGAAGGCCAAGGTGAGAGGATTGCCTGAGCCCATGGGTTCGAGACCAGCCTGGGCAACTTGGCGAGACCTCATCTCTACAATAAATCAAAAAACTAGCCGGGTGTGGTGGCACATAAGTTCCAGCTACTTGGAAGGCTGAAGTGGAAGGATCACCTGAGCCCAGCAGGTCGAGGCTGCGGTGGCCGTAAACGTGCCACTGCACTCCAGTCTGGGTGACAGAGTGAGACTCCAACTCAAAAAAAAAAAGAAGCTGTAACATGTATGCAGCAGAAAGCATGTGGGCTGTGTACTCAGAAAAATCGGGGCTCAAAATCAGGCTCCATAATACAGAAGCTGTGCCATGGGCAGTGTCTTCATCTATAAAATAAGGATGTGCTCCCCTCTGAGAAATCTGCACTCACCTTCAGAGTCTGACACAATCAATATCTGAGCGCTACCATTACAGGTGATCCTTACACTGCCAAGAAGTGGACCAGGTACTACAGCTGCAGTTCACAGATGAAAAACTACAACACTCAGAAACCACATGGTTCAGAGCAGCCCAAATAGCCAAAGCAATCCTAAGCAAAAAGAATAAAATAGAGGCATCACATTGCCAGACTTCAAACTTTACTACAAGGTTACAGTAACCAAAACAGCATGGTACTGGTACAAAAATAGATGCATAGACCAATGGAACAGAATAGAGAACCCAAAATAAAAGCTCTGCCTTACAACCATCTCATCTTTCATAAAGTCGACAAAAAAAAAAAACACTGGGGAAAGGACACGCTATTTAACAAATGGTGCTGGGAAAACTGGCTAACCACAACATATACAGAAATTAACTCAAGATGGATTAATAACTTAAATATAAGTACTAACACTGTAAAAACCCTAGAAAAAAGCCTAGGGAATACTCTTCTGGACACTGGCCTAGGCAATAAATTCATAATCAACAACTCAAAAGCAAAAGCAGCAAAACCAAAACTGGTAAGAGCTTCTTCTGCACAGCACAAGAAAGTCATCAGCCGAGTTCAAAGACAATCTACAGAATGAGAGAAAATGTTTGCAAACTATGCATTCAACAAGAGACCAATATCTAGATTCTACAAAGAACTTAAGCAGAGAAAAACCTAACAGCCCCATTGAAAAGTGAGCAAAAAAGACACTTCTCAAAGGATAATATACAGGCTGGGTAAGGTGGCTCATGCCTGTTAATCCTAGCACTTTGGGAGGCCAAGGTGAGAGGACTGCCTGAGCCCAGGGGTTCAAGATTGGCCTGGGCAACTTGGTGAGACTTCATCTCTACAATAAATCAAGAAAAATTAGCTGGGCTTGGTGGTACACAAATGTAGTTCCAGTTACTTGGAAGGCTGAGGTGGAAGGATCGCCTGAGCCCAGCAGGTTAAGGTTGCTGTGGCCATAAGTGTGCTACTGTGCTCCAGCCTGGGCAACAGAGTGAGACGCTAACTCAAAAAAAAAAAAATTTCAACACCACTGATAATCAGAGAAAAGCAAGTCAAAACCACAATGAGATCCCATCTCACACCAGTAAGAATGGCTTTTATTAAAAAATCAAGATCTGGTGTAGTGGCTCAACCTGTAATCCCAGCACTTTGGGAGGCAGAGATGAGAGGATTGCCTGAACCCAGGGTTTTGAGACCAGCCTGGGCAAGTTGGTGAGACCTCGTCTCTACAATAAATCACAAAAACTAGCTGGGCTTGGTGGTATGCGCCTGTAGTTCCAGCTACTTGGAAGGCTGAGGGGAAGGATTGCCTGAGCCCAGCAGGTCGAGCTGTGGTGGCCAAAAGTGTGCCACTGCACTCCAGCCTGGGCGACAGGAGTGAGACTCCAACTCAAAAAAAAAAAAAAAAAAAAAAACCGATGTGGCCAAGGTTGCAGAGAAAAGGGAATGCTCCCACACTGTTGGTGGGAAACTAGTTCAGACCCTGGGGAAAGCAGTGTGAAAATTTCTCAAAGAACTAAAAACAGATTTCTCATTTGACCCAGCAATCCCACTACTGGGTATATATATAGCCAAAGGAGCATAAACACCTCTACTAAGAAGACACCTGCACTCACATGTTTATCACAGCACTAACAATAGCAGCAAAAACATGGAATCAACCTGGGTGCCCATCAAGAGTAAACTGGAGCCGGGCATGGTGGCTCAAGCCTATAATCCCAGCGCTTTGGGAGGCCAACGCAAGAGGACTGCCTGAGTCCAGGGGTTCAAAACCAGCCTGGGCACCTTGGCAAAACCTCGTCTCTACAATTAAAAAAAAAAAGGAGTCAGGCATGGTGGCACATGCCCGCGGTTCCAGCTACTTGGAAGGCTGAGGCGAAAGGATGGCCTGAGCCCAGTAGGTGGAGGCTGCAGTGGCCATGAACGTGCCACTACACTCCAACCTGGGCAACAGAGTAGACTCCTACTCCAAACAAACATATATATATATATATTCAATCTAGTCATTATATACCAAGGAAAAATTAGAAACAACCTAAATGTCCCAAAACTGGGATAAGATTAAACAACTCCAGAAAATCCACAGAAAAAGTACACAGCCACTCAAAATAAGCATTTCCAAGTTATTAAATGACACTGAAGAACATCTACAATACAAAGTTAAATGAAAAGAGCTGGAATATACACAAAAAGGTGACCAAAAAAAATCTAATAGTGACTTTCTCTGAATAATAGACTTCCAGGTATTTTTAAATCTTCTGGGCATGCACGGTGGCTCACGCCTATAATACCAGCACTCTGGGAGGCCGAGGTGAGAGGACTGCCTGAGTCCATGGGGTTCGAGACCAGTCTGGGCAACTTAGTGAGACCTCATTTCTACAATAAGTCAAAAAATTAGCCAGGCATGATAATGCATGCCTGTAGTTCCAGCTACTTGGAAGGCTGAGGCAGAAGATCGCCTGAGCCCAGTAGGTTGAGGCTGTGGTGGACGGGAGCGTGCCCTCCAGCCTGGGTGACAGAGTGAGACTCCAACTCAAAAAAAAAAAAATCTTCCTTTTAGTTTTCTAAATGTTACACAGTTAGCATACACAGAAAGAGACCTGCCGGGCCAAAGGCTCAAACCTGTAATCACAGCACTTTGGGAGGTTGAGGAGAGAAGATTGCCTGAGCCCAGAGGTTCAAGACCAGCCTGGGCAACACCGTGAGACCTGTCTCTACAACAAATAAATTAGCTAGGCATGGTAGTGTGCACCTGTGGTTCCAGCTATTTGGAATGCTGAGGCGGAAGATCACCTGAGCCCAGCAGGTCAAGGCCACTGATCATGCCACTGCACTCCAGCCTGGGTGACAGTGAGACCCTGACTCAAAACAAAAACAAAAAAAAAGAAAAAAGAGACCATGTTTTTGTTCTTATTTTAAACCATTACCTTTTTGACAAACTATTGTTAAACAATTCAATAAAATTGTGGCTTAAATGGCATTTGCCTGACATGGGTCTTGTGCTTTTTCGGAATAAAAAACTGTAACAGTAGTACAATTATTGTCCTTAAATAAAATGTGAAATCTAGATGCACAAGAGAGCAGACCTGCAGTCAGGGCCGCAGGCCTCAGAGTTCAGCCTCTACAACAAAACATGGTGGCCCAACAGGCCAGAGCACTCTCTTTTTAAGTTCTTAAAGCAGAAACAAGGCAGGGCTGAGAGAAACAGACAGGACAGCCCTAACATAGACCCTGAAACTCTCTCTGTGATCTTGCAGTCAGATACAGACATGCACATTCCCGAAGGTCCTGCAGGCTTGGTTGAAAAACAGTCTAGGGGATTTCTTACCTGAGCACAACTGTTCAATCTTTGTTAGGTTCAACTGCAGAGACTCATTGATCCAGGCCAGCATGTCATGTCGACTTAGGTTATCACTGGTGACTGACGTTGAATATACGTTCACTGCCATCTTCTACAGCATGCAAGAAAGAGAAGGGGTCCCGTTACAGTAGGCACACAAGTGAGGGCAATGTCTCCTGGAGAGTCACCCAGAGCAAGCCTATGAGACCACTCCATTTCTCAGCCTCGCCTTCTTCCCAGAGAGGCCAAACCAGACACACTAGGGTTCCAGGCATGAGCCTGGATTTCTACACATCAACATGACCTGAAGTGAACTGCCCAATACCAGCCAGCCTAAAATCTAGGCCCCATTTTAATGTTACAAAATTCTTTTCTTTTTGATTTTAAGTTTGGGGGAACACATGCATATTCGTTACATGGACATACTGTAGTGGTAGGGACTGGGTATCAGATAGCCCATTAATTCCCAGATAATGAACATTGTGCCCTGTAGGTAGTTTGTGAACCCTAGCCCCCTCCCGCTTCCCTTCTTATTTTAAACTACAAACAGGCACTAAGTAACGGGATGAGTAAAGTGCTTTATGAAAGGAGGCTGATGCAAAAACAAGAATGTTCTCTGTTTAGAAAACATCAATCGCCAGGCACAGTGATTCATGCCATTAAACCCAGCACTTTGGGAGGTAGAGACAAGAGGACTGTCTGAGCCCACGGGTTCGAGATCAGCCTGGGCAACATGGCAAGAGTTCGTCTCTACAATAAATCAAAAAATTAGCTGGGCGTGGTGGCGCATGCCTGTTGTTCCAGCTACTTGAGGGAATGAAGCAGAGGGATCGCCTGAGCCGTGAGCGTGCCACTGCACCCGCCTGGGCAAAAGAGTGAGACTTCAACTCAAAAAAGAAAAAAAAAAGTTCAACAGCACTAATCACCAGAGAAAAGCAAATCAAAACCACAATGAGATCCCATCCCACACCAGTAAGAATGGCTATTATGAAAAAGTCAAGGCTGGGCGTGGTGGGCTCAGCCTGTAACCCCAGCACTTTGGGAGGCCAAGGTGAGACGACTGCGTGAGCCCAGGGATTCGAGACCAGCCTGGGCAGCTTGGTGAGACCTCATCTCTATAATAAATCAAAAAATTAGCCAGGTGTGGTGGCATGAGCCTGTAGTTCCAGCTACTTGGAAGGCTGAGGCGGAAGGATCGCCTAAGCCCAGCAGGTCGAGGCTGAGGTAGCCATAAGCATGTCACTGCACTCCAGCCTGGGCAACAGAGTGAGACTCTGACTCAAAAATAAGTAAATAAAACCACTAGTAACTGTGGGTGCCATCACGTATTGCACTAGTTCAGTCATTCCTCATTCATTCAATAGATGCTTACCAAGTTCTACCACACGGGCACTGCTCTAGGGACTAGGAGACAGAGAAGAGGCCTAGGGCCTGCACGTTCTCGCAGTGGGAAGCCTGATACCCAAAACACAAACGACATCACATTACACTAACCACGCAGGCAATGGGGTTTAGGGACATGGTCAGAAGAAAGCAACCACACGGAGATCTGGAGGAAGGGTGCTACAGCCCAGTAAGCAAGAGGGAGAGGAGAGAACAGAAGCCAAGACCAAATCATGTTAGCACTCTGCAGACCACAGAAAGTCTGGATTTTACTCTAGCTGTTAAAGAACCCACTGTCAGGTTTAACATGGTATAGAACCTCACTCTCATCAGTTTGGAAAAGATCCCGACTCCTGGTAGTGAACAGAGAGTAGGAAGAGAAGACTCAAGCAGTACAAGATAGGGCAGGCTAATTCAGATCTAATGAAACCCGTGAGAGTCACCATAAGAATACACCATGAAACACCAGACTTCACAGTGATTAGGACACTGGCAATTTTCTTCATTTTATGAGACAGCAATATTACCAATGGGTTAGGGTAGAGGAGGACTCAGGGCAATCTGAAACAATGAGATCCAGCCCCTGCTCTCCTGGGGACACTGTGTGCCCTCCACCCAGTGCCGAGCATACGAGCTGGTTTTCCCACTGTCTGAGGTGCTGCAGGGTTCATGAGGCACACAGCCAAAGAACATGTGGGCAGACACAGAGATCCAACCATCCAGGACCCTTTTCATGGGTGATGGAGGTCTGTGACCCCTCACATCCCCCACGTCTTGCACAGGTAAGTGCTACTTTTTCAGGATGGCAGGACAGCATCAAAGAGAGAAAAATGTATCTATATAAGCTTTTTTCCACAAAGCAAGCCATCAACACTCTTACATTCCCCAAATCAGCTGATATAACCATGTTATGCAAGACACCAACACAATTTAGCTCCTGACTCCACTGGAAAGTTAATCCCCGTTTCCAGAGCACTTCATTCAAACCTCTATGGTAGGGATTATCACACTTAATGTCATCATCTCATGGTTTCCGAGTTATTCCGGACCGTTTTTGAGAGGAGTCCCAGCCAGGAGGACGTGGGTTTGAAAGTGAAGCTATCACTCATTAGTTGTGTGACCTTGGGCAAATTAATTAAAGTTATCTTACAAGTTAATGCCACCTGTCTGAAAAGGATCATGGAGAGGCTTAAATGAGATGAAGTACAAACAATACTTGGCATGATATCAACACATAACAGGTATCCAACAAGCAAGGGCCAGGACCTTGTCTCACGCCCCTATCCCCAGTGCCAAAAACTGCTCCAAAAGATCTGCCACTGCCATCTCACATGAGATACAGAGCAACTGTCTTCAAGTTAGTCTCATTGTCTTCATCTGTTCTTACAAAGCAAGTCACAGAGGTCAAGTGTCTCTGTTTAAAAACCCTGAAAGAATAAATGAAATGCATACTTTGTGCAAAATGTTATTATCACATACCAAGCAGAGACATCCAAACAAAAAACATGGTCCCAGGCTGAGAATGTGCAATCTACTATGGCAACACTTAAATATACACCGAGTATTGTATGTGTGATGCTACCATAAAATGTTAGCAGCTGGTGAAGCCATGTGTGTCTCCTGACCACACCCCAGCTCAGAAAACATTAATGGTCTTTCATCACATAACTGAAAACTCTGTCATTAGCAGTACATTCACACCTAGTCCCATGTGCTCCCCAGACTCTGCAGTCCCTAATACCCGGGATCAGATGCCCTGTGGACATACAGTAAACATCTACCAATTAACTGACTCTTCCAAACAGTCAAAACAGAGCCTAATTCTCAGAGCTGCAACTCCAGCTCCCTCTTCCTCCGAAACAATCCCACTGCCTGGCTGCAACAGGAGACCCGTGACTACCACACAAACCTCCCCCTAGCAAGGCTCCTTGATTCACTCCAAACTCCATGGAAAAGCCCCATCTCACCCAACGAAGGATCGCTCTTCAGCAGGTTTCAGCAGGCACTCAAGGCAATGCTGGCTGAGAAGCACTCTACTACTTTCAAGGCGCCATACTGAGCACTATGGAGAGAGAGGAGGGAGGGGGTCACCAAGAAAGAGTTAGGTGACCCTAGGTAAGACAAATCACCTTTCCGGATTACAAGCGGCTCACCTGTAAAATGGATAAAACACTGTCTTCTGCACAAAGTGGCAGTGAGGAATAAATGAGATTCCAGGTAAAACACATAACTACAAATCACATCAGCTCCTTAGCCTCCTGGGTGCCAAAAGCTATGCTTTGCACTTTGAGACACCACACAGAGGGCACATCTGTAGGAACCATGGTCCAGAGCTCAGGAGCTCGGGAGAAAGGGTAGTAAAGACATAAAGAAGGCCAGGAACGATGGCTCACACTATAATCCCAGCACTTTGAGAGGCCGAGCCAAGAGGACTGCCTGAGCCCACAGGTTTGAGACCAACCTAGGCAACTGGGCGAGACCTCATCTCTACAAAAAAATTAGCCAGGCATGGTGGCGCATGCCTGTAGTTGCAGCTACTTGGAAGGCTGAGGCAGAAGGATCGCCTGAGCCCAGCAGGTCGAGGCTGCGGTGGTTGAGAGAGTGCCACTGCACTCCAGCCTGGGCGACAGAGTGAGACTCCAACTCAAAAAAATAAAGACGTCTAGCCAGGCATGGTGGCACACGCCTGTAGTTCCAGCTACTTGGAAGGCTGAGGCGGAAGGATCGCCGGAGCCCTGCAGGTTGAGGCTGCGGTGGCCGGGAGCCTGCCACTGCACTCCAGTCTGGGTGACAGAGTGAGACTCCAGCTCAAAAAAAAAAAAAAAAAAAAAAGACGTAAAGAGACGGGACTCTAAAGTCACAGGCTCAGCCACTTCCTGGACTGCTTAGATTCCTCGTCTGTAAACTGAAAATAAGGTCTCCCGAAAGACAGTGTGAACAATAAATGACATAATGCCACACAAAGCACTTAACACAATGCCTGACACACGGAAGGTGCCCAATTAACAAAGAGCTGCTACCATAATTCCTACTCTTATACATCCCACGAGAGGATGCCGGCCCTACCGTACCCTCCCTCAACCGGCCTCAGGGTCCTCATCCCCAAAATGGAGCCGAGGCCAAGCTCCGCCCTGCAGCACCGAGGGCAGCTGTGAAGCACGGACTGGAAAAGCAATGCTGATACCACCCTGTTGTACGTCTTCCTGTTAATGACGATGTGGACTTCTGTAGAGTAGACCCCCGCCCGCCTGTTCCCGGGTGATTCCTCAGCGCTTAGCACGGCCCCCAGCACCCAGCAGGCACTCAACACACGCCCGCTGAAGACAGAAAGAGTCCGAAGAGCTGACTGGCTTCTCGCCATGCACCGCGCTAAGACCTTGCGGCCCGTAGTATTACCATTCCCACTTTACAGATGAGGAAGCCGATGTCCACAGCGGTTGAGGTACCTGCCCAAAGTCACAGGGCATGGGGCATGGGCTCCAACCCGGGTCTGAGTCCACAGCCCGGTCTCCTACCAGCAGGCCACCACCTCCCACAGTGCGGGCCGCAGAGATCCCGGCATGGCCCACACATACCCTCCCGGGTCCCGACCACCATGGGACCTCCCGCCGCGGCAGCGCAGGGCCCCAAAGCCCCCACGTCGGCGGAGAGCGGCCCCGACTTCCGGCCCGAGGCTCCGCCCCGCACAGGCGAAGCGGCGCGCGCCCCCCGGCTCGGCCCGCGCGCGCCGGGTCACGGCCCCGCCCTTCCCCCACCCGGCCGGAGCCGCGCCGCGTGAGGAGCGGCCCGAGCGCCGCCGGCAGGGCCAGCGCCGCCTACCCGGCCTGGCCCACCCTGCCGCCCGGCGGCCGCCGCCCCGCGCCCGCCGGAGGGCTCACCGGCTCTCGGCGGAACCGCGTCCACTGCCCGCACCGGCTCCGGTTCCGTCTTCGTCTTGTTCAAACCGACCGACCCCGCCCGCCCGCCCGCGCGATGACCTCACACGCACGCCCCCCTGCTACGCGCCGACGTAGAGGCGCGTCATCGCCCGCTGACTCCTTTTATAGAGGGACTCGCGGCGCGTCGGAGGCGGAGCTCTGCCCTTGATCCACGGCTGGAGCACCTAGGGGCGGAGCACTGGCCGACGGAGCGACACGCAAGTGGTCGGCCACAGCCAATGAGGTCCCACATCCGGGTGGGTGTGGCTCCGCCCAGAAGGCGGGGACCAGTTAAAAAAACCTCTAGGCAGTAGCTTGAAAAGAAAACTGGTTTCACAATGACTTTCTTTAAGAATGAATTATTGGGCGCGGTGGTTCATGCCTACGATCCCAGCGCTTTGGGAGGCCGAGGTGAGAGGATCGCCTGAGCCCACGGGTTCGAGACCAGCTTGGGCAACTTGGCAAGCTCTCAACTCTACAATAATTCAAAAAATCTGCCGGCGTGGTAGCGCGTGCCTGTAATTCCAGCTACTTGGAAGGCTGAGGCGGAAGGATCACCTGAGTCCACAGGTTCGAGGCCAGCCTAGGAAACTTGGCGAAACCTCGGCACTACAATAAATTTAAAAAGAAATTAGCCAGGCATGGGTCCAGCTACTTAGAAGGCTGAAGTGGAAGGATCGTCTGAGTCCCGCAGGTCAAGGCTGCGGTGGCCGTGAGCCCGCCACTGCACTCCAGCCTGAGCCACAGAGTGAAACTCCAACACACACAGAAGTTGCTTTAAGTTGCTTTATTAGGCCGGGCTCTGTGGCTCAGCCTGTAATCCCACCACTTTGAGAGGTCGAGTCGAATGGACTGCCTGAGCCCGCGGGTTCAAGACCCACCCGGGCAACTTGGCAAGACTCGTCTCTACAATAAATCAAAAGAATTAGCCGGGCATGGTAGCGCACGCCTGTGGATGCGGCTACTTGGAAGGCTGAGGCATAAGGATCGCCAGAGCCCAGCAGGTTGAGGTTGCAGTGGTCGGGAACCTGCCACCGCACGTTGAGACTCCAACAACAAAAAAAGATGCATGTTAAAGCTGGGTGTGGGGGCGGAGCCCTGTCATCCTAGCACTTTGAGAAGTGGAGGCAAGAGGATTGTCCAACAAGCAGGCCAGGACAGTAGGGTAGTCCATCTCCTCCCTCGGGGATTCAAAGCTGGGGCTGTTTATTTTGCTTCACCCATCCTGGTGCAGCACTAAACAAAAGATGACTTTATTGGGCCGCCAAGGCCCCTGAGGTCTCACCACCAGAGGTTCGCAGGCCCAGCTTGCTAATTTCCAGTTGTCTCACCACGGCAACCTGCACCTGGGCTGCCCTTAGCCCATCAGCACCTTCCTCATCATGTTCTCTATCCTTCAGCTTCTGAAGCTTCTTCCTCCCCAACTAGCTCTGGACTAGACCCTTTAGGAACTTGGCTCCCTAAGGCACTAAGTACTGAAGAGATAGCCGTGATTATAACCTGCCACGTACATGAAATGAAATGCTTAGTTGACCTGCATGTGTGTCCTGTTTCCACAGCTCATGCCCTTTGTATGAGGCATCAGCTTCTTTCCCTGACCCAAGGTTGGAGATGAGTTATGACCTGAAGGGTTCTGGACTTAGGGATCTTGCCTGGGTAGCCACAGGTAATCTAAGTTGGAGCTGTTGAAGGGAGTTGCAATGACAGGCTTACATGGAAACAGGTACACAGTAAATGCCCAAAGAACAGTAGGATTTAGCTACCACACACCACCCAAAGGCTGAGGATGAGAGCCTGGAATCACAAGAGCCACTCCCAATTAGTCCCTGGCCTCGCTGAAGGTGGCTGACATGCAATATGACAACTTGCAAGCTGTGGACTAAGGTGCAGAAGAATAAGGAATGTGAGAAATCAGCGCTGGGATTCTTGAGGTTATGGCTTTGATCAGCTCCCCAAAGCTATTAAGTCTGGAAGTCAGTGTCCCAGACAAGGAGTCTTTAATTTTTAGACGGTCTCGTTGTGGCCCAGGTCCGTGTGCAATGATCAGGGCTCACACTGAACTCCTGGGCTCAATCCTCCCCAAGCGCTGGGACTATAGGCCTACACAACCACACTCATTTGTAGAATCCAGGTCCTGCTATGTTATTATGGTCCAAGTAACACTCGGCTACTCTCCCTCTATACCAAAAAATCACAGGGCAGGAACTAGTAGAAAGAGGTTTATTTCTGAATTCAAATGCAGGCTTCTGACCCTTTTTTAACGGTTCTGCTCACATTTATTTTTTATTTATTTATTTATTTTGAGTTGGAGTCTCACTCTGTCACCCAGACTGGAGTGCAGCGGCATGCTCCCGGCCACCGCAGCCTCGACCTGCTGGGCTCTGGCAATCCTTCCGCCTCAGCCTTCCAAGTAGCTGGAACTACAGGCGTGCACTATCGTGCCCGACTATTTTTGATTTATTGTAGAGAGGAGGTCTCACCAAGTTGCCCAGGAGGGTCTCGAACCCGCAGGCTCAGGCAATCTACTCACCTCAGCCTCCCTAAAGCGTGGGATTACAGGCTGAGCCACCAAGCACGGCTAATAATGACATTTATAGGCCACATTTCCTGGCGCCAGTTACCAGAGGTATCTCACAGTTTTTACCAGTAACACTGGGCAGAGGCGTTAATCAAGCTTGCAATGGCGAGGAAGTGAAGGGAGTTAACAAGGCCTAAGGCATCATACATGTTATACACAATAGTTATACAAATCGCAAGCCTTACAATTACCTTGATACTAGGAATTTATATCTCTCAGTTATTGGGCAGTCAGCAGGGAAGTTAATTCTTTGAAGTTACTTACTGGGGTACATAGGAGATAAGCGGAAGCACACTTTCTTAACTCTCAGGAATGTGAGTACATTCAGGAGCACGAGAACCCTTGCCATGCCCTTCTCTAGGGGTTGTGGCAATATGGACAGACAATAGCAGGTCTCTGTATCAGTGTTGCCCATAATACCAGTTTCCCGCTGCCTGATTGGTTTTGAGGGAGAGCAGTCAAGCATAACTTGGACCATAACATCCAGGCTGATCTTGACTCAAGCGATCCTCCTGCCTAGGCCTCCCAAAGTTTGGGATTACAGGCATGAGCCACTGTGCCCAGCCACAGTGAATTCAAGCACCACAGCCACCATTGGGAACCAAGATTTTGATACCCATACATTAGCCCAGTTCAGTCCCTTAACTAGCAGCATAAAAAATTCCCAGGTTCCACCCTGGACTTTATAATTAGTAACTCTGGGGATTAGGCCCAGAAATCCCAGCCGTGTCACGCCCCCTAGGGAATGCAGCACACAGGCATAGTAAGCTCCATGGTGTCACTGTACTGGGCTTGAGGGGCAGCCTGCCTCTGGCTACTCACCCTTAAACGTTGGTCAGAACCTCCCCCACATCCCCCCCACTGACTTGAAGAAAAGGAACACCAGACTGTAATAGAGAAATACTGATTTTAATTAAACATAAGGTAAACTCTAGGCATTCGTCATTTTCAGCCTAAAAATTAGCAAAAACTGTTGAAACAAGGCACAGTTTTTCCCCATACTTGTTACATTGTGGCTCCAGTTACAAAAAAAGTTTCAATGAAAACGTTAAACATAAAAATAGAAGTTTGAGATTAAAAAAAATACATAAAAAGCCCCACAAAACTCGTCAACATTGTTCCTTATTCTACAAAATAGCACCAGTAAGAAGAGTAAAAGGTGTTAAAAACCATTACGACAGCATTTCTGAAATGCAGCTTGTCTGAACTCCCGTTCCCCCTTAAAAAGGACTTATCATGGAATAAAAAGGCTTTTAAAATCTCTGGAGGGAGGATGGAACTTTCATTGCAGCTTCTATTCCCCTGCCATCTTAGATGAGGGGAGGTGTGGGAAATGTGCTTCTGCCCCGGCTGCCGTCACTGCTGAGTTCAGCAAGAGGATGAGGAACTGGGGATGGGGTGCGGAGTCTTACCTAAGCTCCCTTCTTCACGCCCCTCACATAGGAAGAAGAACGTGCTGAAGACCATACCTGTCTCCGTTGTCATACATGGCAGCTTACATTGTAGGAGTTGGCACACCCCTTACTGAGCTCCCCAGAGAGTTCCATTGCAGTCACTGGGAAGGGTCTAACTAAGGGCAGCACCTAACCTTGGGTTTGTGGGGGGAAAATAGCCCTGAATGTGACGATGACATCATCCCTGCTGAAATCATCACCTTTGTGGGAAATACTCTAATGGACCAAGGACTCTAGCCCTTGTCCTTCTGAAAGGGGAATGTACTGGGTAAATCCAAGGAAGACACACGTCACTTCTTTTCACACATTACTTCCTTTCCCGCTAGCCTAGGAAAAGCACCCCGCGTGCCCTAAGAATGACCCTTCACTACGTGTCTATAACTGGACACTCAGGTGAGCACAGCGCAGCAGGTGTTTTTGAAAAAGTAAAGTCTTGCAATAATGGTCTCGGGTAGTTTTTCAGCAGTGACCTGAGTACTGGAGAGCTGTCGGCGCTGTGATTTTGGTATCTTAGCCATTGTTTCTCTGAGTGGTAAACCCAGGAGGGGAAAAAGCCATCTTGCTACCTACTTCAAGTTTTAAGTTTTAAGAAAAAAATGAGCACCGCATCGGCCGCCCCGAGTAGCCGAGACTGAGTTGTGCACAAGGAGGTGGCACCTTGGACCGCCCCCCCCCGCAACAGACAGGTGGCTGGCTCTGCTCCCATGGCCCAGGAGAGAAATGAGGTACGCAGGAGGCCCCACAGCCGAGCTAGGTGAGGAAGGGCAGGGCCTGGGGAATCAGGAACCACAGCTCCTGGGTCCTGGCTCTGGCTCTGCCACCCACCCCAGGGGCCCCAGCCCCAGGTGGAACTATTCACATGCAAAGTAGTCCTTCAGGGGGGCGAAGAGGTGTCGGATGACAGGCACACTCCAGGACCTCCCAAGCAGCTTCTGGCGGGCGCCACGGCCCATGTTGGACACGTCCGTGTAGTGTACAGGAAAGCCGAAGATCCTGGGAGGGCACCAAGGTAGAAAGACAGTGTCAAAAGTGCCCCCGAGCCCGCTCAGAGCTACTGGGAAGGCCTTGGCTGACCAGAGAGGAACTGCTCTTTCTTCCTGTGCCTTCTCACCCCTTCAGACAGGCCCACGGGGCCTTCAATAACCCCTCTGGGCCCAGGAGGACAAGGCCCACAGGGTCTTTGGGATACACTTGCTCACAAAACATGGCCACGAGGGCAGGCACCTGTTTTGTGTGTCACCAGCACTAGCTGGTATTCAGAGGACCTTTCTGGAATTAACAAATGAATGACTGAATGCACACAGGCCAAGCTGGCCAGTCAGCAAACAGGCATGATCTGTCTTCAAAACAAGTGATAGGAGAAGTTAAGCAATTTCCTTAGTAAGGAACATGGTCACTCAAAAACAGTGTCAGTCATCACAGGCTCAGGCAATTTACAGCGAGTACAGCTCAGCAACCTACTCTCCTTCCCTCTTCAAATCCAGTTGCTGGATTAAGGAACAAGTTGGACTTGAGGTAGGTGGCCCGAAATATATCAAGAAGTTTGCTCTATGGCCTCTACCAGGCCTGGACAGAGGCCACAGGTAGGCTGAACCTCAGTATTACCCAGGATTACAATCCAATACCAAAAAGCACCCCCACAGGCCAGTGGGGGGGAAGGGTCAAGACACACACCCGAGATGCAGAACCCCACCCAGGCCTTTGCATTTCTGTTATGACAGCCATCTGTACCAGCTGGAGTAGCACTGCTCAGGTTCAACACTGTATGCTTGGGTCTCAAAATAGAGTAGCCACAGCATGAATAGATTGGCGAGGTTGCACATCAGTGTTTCTTTCTACTAATCACAAGTTACTTTTATAGTTTTAAAAAAAACCATTTTACATCATAGAAGAAATAAAACTAGTTGGAAAAATAAAATATCCAGAATGAAAATCTTCTGTACTAGCCGGGCCCGGTGGCTCAGCCTGAATCCCACACTTTGGGAGTCTGAGGTGAGTGGATTGCCTGAGCCCACGGGTTCGAGACCCACCTAGGCAACTTGGCGAGACCTCATCTCTACAATAAATCAAAAAATCAGCCAGGCGTGGTGGCGCATGCCTGTAATTCCGGCTACTCGGAATCCTGAGGCGGAAGGATCGCCGGAGTCCAGCAGGCGAGGCTGCGGTGGCCGGGAGCGGCCACTGCACTCCAGTCTGGGTGACAGAGTGAGACTCCAACTCAGAAAAAATATATATATATTCTGTACTGAAGCTTTCAGAATATAGCCAAAAATATAAAGAGGGACATTCATGACCTTAAAACAACTACATTACTAGCAAAAAATTTTTAAATTATTAAGACCAAAATGAACAGAGGAGTTAAAAGAGAAAATAAAAAAGAACAAAACAAAATCCAAGAACTGCTTCTTTACCTCAAAATAGATAAACTTAGCCAAAGAAAGGGAAGATGGAACGGACAGACTGGCTAAATCAGCCAGATACTGAGCACCTTGGCTGCAGAAATTCTCTGGCATGGTGTGTCTGTGGGTTTTCCTCAGCCGGCTCCTCAGACACCCCAGCGGCCCTGCATGCTGGGGCAGGCAGATGCCAGGGCAGTGCAGCCAGACAGATGATTCCTCACCACCACCCCCTCCGCCATTTGTCAGGAAATAAGGGTGAATTCTGAAAGGTCCGCCGACATAGAAGACAGTGAGACGACCAAGATGTAAAGGCAGGCACCTGCCCATTTGTGCTGCTCCTGTGAACAAATGTTCTTCCCCTATTACTGTCTGCATCGTTTCCCTCTCCAAGTGCAGCCTTGCTCACCTTTCGAGCTCAGTGCACCACAAAACATCTTCTTTGCCATTCATGACAACAGGGAAAAGTTGGTTTTTCCCCTGTCTGATCGAGTTCGACTTGGTGGTTATTGTCTGTACTTTCTTTAACTGGAGAACAAAACGACATCATGGAGTGAGCACAGAATGAAAGGTTCTGGGTAGACTCACGGCTCAAAAGCAACCAGGAAAGACAAAGGGTAGGCGTGGGAGAAAGGGTGGCAGGGCTGGGCTCACAGAAGGAATGAGAAAAGGGATGAGCTGGGGGGACAAGAACATTTTGTGCTTTCCATAAATGCCAAGAAGTTACCAGGAAGGACCAGCCTCAGAGAGAATGAGATAAAGTGACCATGAATGATATCACATGGGGCCAAGAAGAGTCCAGAGCTCCTGATCAAGGAAGATTATGTGCACAGTGAAAACCACCCAGATACAGATAGAGAATGGCCAACATGAGTCAGAACAAATGCATCTTTGATTGATCCAAACACTAGGAATAGGGTTATGAATGTCTTAACACATGCATCTATTACTTTCACAGTAAACAATGTTTTTGGCAAAAGCATTAATAGCTCCTTTCTCATAGGAGGGCCAGCTGGAATTCTGTGTTCCCATGTATCCAGCATTAAAACTGCCATGTCCAGTTGCCCTTTCTCATAGTTACTTATCAAGAATGTTTCCTACTCTCTGTACTTGAAGACAGGATAGAACAATTACATTACATAGGGAAAGAGGCCCAGCACCAGGGAGTCATGTTGAGGGAGAAATAGGAACCAACTGGACACCAAGGTCATCTCTGAAGTCCCCACCTGGAGGCCACCAACTGGGTTTTCCAGAGGGTCGCAGCACAGACCATTTGGGAGCATGCCTTACCTTTGCTGTCCTATTGTATTCCAAGCAGTCCTGCAGCTCGAGTTTATCATTCTTTGATGCTATCACGGGCCTGGGAACAGCCAAAACCCATTACTTTCTACCATCTGTAGGCAGGGCCTCGGCTAGGCACCCCACAATGTGGAAGTGAGGGCCCACGTTCCAAAGATGTGCCCTGGCAGTGAACTTGCAACACAAACAGGATGAAAACGACCCTGGCTTAAGCGCAATTCTGTGCACCATAACCTCTAAGAGTACTGCCAGAGGCCCGGGAGCTAAGGCTCCCCTTCCAGAATGTATATGTCAAAGCCAGACTCACACTGATCAAGAATACTGGACAGAGAGACAGGAGACCCCTCACAGCTCACTGGCAGAGTGACTTTGAGCAAGTCCCACCACCTCTCTGGGTTCAGTGAGCAGCTTGGATTGGACCCTTGTGGGTCTAACTGATACAACCAGCACATGACACCAATGACATGGGTCGCTGCTGGGGAGGAAGCAGCAGGAGGCTTTACAACTGGGTGGTACTTTCTGAAAGCACAGGGGGCTCACAAACAACCACAAACCTTGTTTTGCAAACACAGAAGACAGGCAAACAGATGCCCACAAGGGGGCTCAGCTGAAAGTAACTAAACAGCTCTGGAGTGGAACACAGGGCAAGAGAGGTCTGAATGTCGCATTGACAGCCATAATCACTTTGTTAGGAAGGCCAGGAAGAACTCAGAGAAGGAAAACTGAGCCCACAACAGGGGCCTCCTAGTTCTATCTTGACCTTACCTCCTTATGGACCCAAGGGGGCTGGGGGATCCAGGAAAAAAGAAATGGCTCAGTCCTGCCTTGTGCTAGCATTAGAAGTGAGATCTAAATACATGCAGTGAGTTGGGTCTCTGACCCCAACTGCTGCAGACATACCCATCCTACAAGCACCCATAGCTCAGTGGCGCCATCATGCCTCACCCATCCTCACTCATCCCCTACTTCCAGTGTATCAACAGCAATCCCCCTACCCTGAAAATATCTTTAATACGACCCTTCTTGCCAATTCCGCTCACACTGCCATGAATATTACCTCTGGAGCACCACGGCATTATCACAACCATGGCATTATCACAACCCCCCTCCTTTGAGCAATCCAGCAGCCTCACCATTTCCCCACTTCTACCTTTATCCTGCTGGAGTCTATTCTTTTTGAGTTGGAGTCTCACTCTGTCGCCCAGACTGGAGTGCAGTGGCCGCTCCCGGCCACCGCAGCCTCGACCTGCTGGGCTCCGGTGATCCTTCCTCCTCAGCCTTCCAAGTAGCTGAAACTACAGGCGCGCGCTACCACGCCCGGCTAATTTTTTTGATTTATTGTA
>CAUYQG010267765.1:0-28017 GCA_963574415.1 Tarsius wallacei
CAGTGAGTATACTTTTACTGTGATGGGTGCTCCAGTCCATGACCATCCTCTATAATGCACTCCCCAGTAACTGTAATTCCTCTGTGATGGATGCCTCTGTGACTTGCACTCATCTGTGATGGATGCTCCAGTGACTGGCTTTTCTCTATGATTGGTGCCCCAGTTACTCGCCCTAATTTATAATAAATGCCTTAATGACTAACCTTTCTTTATGATAAGTGCCTTAGTTTGTGGCTATTCTCTGTGACGTGATGCCGAAAAACTGGATTTCCTCTATGATGGTTGTGCCAGTGACTGGGACTCCTCTGTGATCAGTGCCCCATTGAATGTTCCTCAACATTAATGGTTACCCCAGTGACTGACCCTCCTCTATGGTAGGTGTCCCACTTAATGGGCCTCCTGAATAATAGATGCCCTGGTGACTAGTTCTCTTTTTTATGGGTTTTCACATTAGTGGCCTTCCTGTGTGTTGGGTGCCACAGTAACTATCTTTCCTTTGCAATGAGAGTCCCAGTGACTGGCCTTTGTCCATGATTGGTGCTACAGTAATGAACATTTATCTTGGATGTGTGCCACAGTAA
The DNA here is from genome assembly GCA_963574415.1 of Tarsius wallacei. NCBI lineage: Eukaryota > Metazoa > Chordata > Mammalia > Primates > Tarsiidae > Tarsius > Tarsius wallacei. Next base: position 582 of record CAUYQG010267765.1, read on the forward strand.
CAAACACTCTGGTAATGGGTATTGCTGTGATTACACCACTCTTGATTTGTGCTGTGATTACACCTGTCTTGATTCATGGTTTTGCAGCAGATCCTCTCCTCTGTGGTGACTACCATAGTGATTGACTCTGCACTGTTTTGCATTCCCCAGTGAGTAACCCTTCTTTGTTCTGGGATACCCTAGTGACTAGCCCTCCTATTTGATGGCTTCCCAGTGATTGGCCCTTATCTGTGATGGTTGTCCCTTTGATTTGCCATCCACCAAAATTGGTGCCCAGTGACTAGTCTACCTCTGTGATGGGTTACCAGTGTCTTGCCCTCTTCCAAATGGATGACCCATTGACTTGTCTCCCTTTGTGATGAGTATACTAGTGACTGGTCTTCTTCCATTTCTTGTGCCCCGGTGAATATGTCTTCTCTGTGATTGATGCCCAGTGACTTGTCCTCCTTAGTCATTGTTGCCCCAGTGACTAGCTGTCCGGTGTCACATTTGTCCCACTTATTGGGTCTACTCATTAATGTGTGACCCATTGACTGTGCCTCCTTTGTGATGGATGTTCCATGAACTGGGCCACCTCCATAATGTTACCCTAGTGACTGGATCTCCCCTGGGATTGGTGCCATAGTGACTCACCCGCATATATATTGGATACCCATGACTTGTCCTCCGTTGTGATGGGTGTCACAGTGACTGAACCCCGTCTATATTGGGTGCCACAGGGACTATTCCTATTCTGTGATTGTTGCCCCAATGATTGACCATCCTCTGTTATGGGTGCCAGGTGGTCAGCCTTTTTTTAAATGATGGATGTCCTAGAATCTATGTCTGCACCAAAGTGAGTGCCCCAGTGATTAACTCTCCTCTCTGAAGTCCCAGTGACTGGTCCTCCTCTGTGATGGTTGTCCCAGTTCCAGAACCTCCTCCATAATAGATGCTTCATTAACTGGGACTACTCTGTCATTGAAGCCCCAGGAATAGGTCCTCCTCCAAATTGGGTGCCACAGTGACTAGCTCTCCTCTTTGTGTTCAAGTAACTAGGCCTCCTCCATAATTGGTGTCCTAATTACTAGTTCTCCTCTATGACGTGTTCCTCAGATGATTGTCCCAGTGACTGTGCTTCTCCATAAGTGGACCACAGTGATCGGCATTCCTCCATCGGGGTGTCCAAGTAACTGGACCTCCTCTGTAATTGGTTTTCCATGATTGATGGTCCTCCGTAATGGTTACACTAGTGATCTGTCCGTCTCAGTGATGGGTGTCCCACTTATTGAGTCTCCCCAATTACAAGTGCCTAAGTGACTAGCCCTCTATTTGAAGGAATTACCCCAAAACTGGTCCTCTAGTGCGATGGATGTCCAGTAACTGATCCTCTTCTGTAAAAGGAGGCCCTTCTCCATGATTGGTGTCCCAGTGACTGGCCATTTTTTTAATGGGTTCTACAATGACAAGTCCTCTTCTATGGTGGGTGTCCCAGTGAGTAGCATGCCTCTGTAATCTGTGTGATATTTACTGTCCCTCCTCTGTGATGGCTGTTGCAGTCACTATCCTTGTTTTGTGACGGGTGCTCCAATGACTGACCTTCCTCATTCTGTGATGAATGCCCCAATGGCTGGACTCCTCCATATTGGTGTCATCATGACTGGCCCTCCTTCAATATGGGTTCCTTAATGACCGTTCCTCCTCTGTGATTGATGCCCAGTGACTGGACCTCCTCCATAATAGTTGCTTCAGTCACTAGTCTTCATCTGTGATGGGTCACCCCACAATGAGTGCCCCAGTGATTGGCCTTCTTTTGTAATGGCTGTTCCAGTGACTTGGCCTCCTCTGTGAATGATGTCCCAGGTTGACCATATATAACGGCTACTCCATTGACTAATCCTCTTCTGTGATGGGTATTCTAGTAACTGTGCCTCCTCCAAAATGGCTTCCCAGTGATTATCCCTTCTCGATGATGTGTGCACCAGTGACAGACTCTCCTCTGTGATGGGTGTCACAGTAACTGCCTTTCTTCTATGTTAGATGCCCCATTGACTGAACCTATTCTATAATGAATTAACATGTGATTAGTCCTCCTTTATAAAAAATGCCTCAGTAACTGACCCTCCTCTGTGATGGGTACCACACAGGTTTTCCCTACTCTCTGATGATGGCCCTAGATACTGGTTGTCCTCTGTGATCGGAACCCAAGTGACTGAGACCATTCTAATGAGTGGCCCAGTGACTGACTCTTCTCTGTGATGGTTGTCTCAGTAGCTGGCTCTCCTCTCTGATGGGTGCCCCAGTGAACAGCCTTCTTCTGTGTTGGATGCCCCAATGCCTTTTCCTCCTCTATAATATGGACCTGCATGACTGGCACTCCTCTATTATGGTTGTCCAGAGCCTTTCTCTTACCTGTGATGAGGGTCTTATTTACTGGCCCTCCTCCAAAAATAGTTGCCCTTGTGACTGTCTTCCTCTGTAAAAAATGTTGTAGTTACTGCCCGTTATGTGTGATGGTTGCAACAGTGAATGGCCCTACAGTATAATATGAGCCTCCTTGTAATGGGTAATTCAGTGTCTGACCTACCTTTGTGATATCTGTCCCAATGACTGGCCTTCTTCCATATTGTGTGCCCCAGTGACTGGGTCTCCACTGTGAATGGTGCACCAATGACTGGCCACTTTCTGTGTTTGGTGCCACAATGAATAGTTCTCTTCTCTGATGGGTGTCCCAGTATCTGGGCCTTCTTTCTATTGGGCGCCCCAGTGACTGGTTCTCTTCTGTGATGGGTTTCCCATTGACTGTGCCTCCTTGATAATAGTTGTTCCACTGACTTGGTCTCCTCTGTGATTAGCGCCCCAGTGACTGGCCCTCCATCAATTTGGGTGGCTAACCCTCTCCTATGATGGGTGTTCCAGTAACTGGGCCTCCTGTATAATTGATATTCTAATGTCTAGACCTCCTCTGTAATTTGTGCCCCAGGGACAGGATCATATCTGTGATGGGTGTCCCAGTAACTGGCTCTTCTCTGTGATGGATGCTTCCATGACTGAGCCTCTTTTTAATAGAAATTTCATTGACTAGCTTCCATCAGTATTGTGTATCATACTGACTTTGCATCCTATGATGACCACCAAAGTTACTAGACATCCCCTGGGATCAGAGTTACAGTGACTTATCCACTTATAATGTTTGCTCCAGTGATTGGTTCTTCCCTGTGATCAGTGCTGCAGTGACTGGCCTTCATAAATGATGGATACCCCTCCTCTGTGATGAGTGCCCTGATTTCTGGGTCACCTAAATAATGAGTATCCCAGTGACTGACTTTCCTGTATGATGGGAATTTTAGTGACTTGTCTACACCCAAAATGAGTGCTCCAGTGACTGGGCCTCCTCTGTGATTAATATTTCAGTGACAGACTCTCCACAAATTAGATGTTCCAGTGACTAGCCTTCTTCCATAATGGCTTTTTCATTAATTAAACCTTCTCCATAATTGGTTTCCCAGTAACTAGCCCTCCTCTGTTATGGGTTCCCTAGTGACTGTCTGTCCTCTGTGATGAATGTCCAGGGACTGACATTCTTCTCAGATAGATGCTTCAGTGACCGGAACACCTCCATATTGGGTACCCCAGTGACTTGTCCTCCTCCATTTTGGATACCTCATTTTTTTTAGCCTCCTTTCTGGTGTCCCAGTGACTATTCCTCTCATTGTGGTTGCTTCCGTGACTTATCCTTCTCTGTGATGGCTGTCCCATTTATTAGGCCTAATCAATAATGGGTACCACAGAGACTAGTCATCTTTTTTGATGGGTGCCCCAATGACTGGACTTCCTCTGTTTTGGGAGTCCCAGTCAATCAACTGTCCTTCTCTATAATATGTGCCCCAGGCATGGGCTCTCCTCTGTGATGGTGTCACAATAAATAACTCTCATTTGTGATGGGTATACCAGTGACTAGCCCTCCTCTTTAATGTATTACTTTGTGAATAGCTGCCCTCTCTCATAGGTGCCACAGTGACTGGCTTCTCTCAGTGATGGGTGCCCTAGTGGCTCTCATCTGTGATGATCATCCAAGTGATTAACCATCCTCCATAATTGGTGCCCTAGTGACTTTCCTACTGTGATAAGTGACCAGTGTGAGCCCTGGTAAACCTAACTCTAACCCTAGTCCTAACCCAAACCCTAACCCTAACCTTAACCCTATCGTCTAACCCCTGTAGGAGTGGCCATCATTAATAAAATGAACAACAACAGATGCTGGCAAGGATGTGAAGAAAAATGAACTCTTCTACACTGCTGGTGGAAATGCAAACTTGTACAAACTCTCTGGAAAACAGTGTAGCAATTTCTGAAAGAACTAGAAATTGACCTTCCATATGACCCAGCAATTCCCCAACTGGGAATATACCCAGAGGAACTCAAATCATTCTACAAGAAACATATCTGCACACACATGCTTATTGCAGCACTATTCACAATAGCAAAAACATGGAACTAACCATGCTGCCCATTGAAAATGGACTGGATAAAATATATGTGGTATACATACACAATGGAATACCACACAGTCATAAGGAAGGACAAAATTATGAACTTTGCAGCAACATGGATGGATTTAGAGTCTATCATACTCAGTGAACTATCACAGAAACAAAGAACAGAGTACCACGTGTTCTCACTCATAAGCTGACACTGAACATTTACCATAATACTGTGAGAAAGAGATTGTCAGTAGCACGATACTGCCGGAGTGTGGGTGGAGAGGACACAACATCAATAAGGGTAACTGATCTCAAACCAGGCAAAGTAGGGACCAAAAAGAGTCCTAAACTTTATCTGTATAATAACCACTTGAATACCTAATCCTATTTGTACCCCACATCTTTAAAATAAAATTTAAACATTAAAAAATAAATAAATAAAATGTCTTAACCTCTTAACACATTTCATGTCTGATGATGATAGCTTCTTATACTTTAATTTCTGCATTTGTTAACATAAGTTTATCTTGATATATGAATGTTCATATTCTAAAATTTTGTCTTGAGAAATTTTCATAACTTTTGAAATCCAAGATGATTTTGTCATTGGGATATCTGACACCATCCTCTTTTGATCTTTTCTCTTTGGGTAGAAATATAAAGTTGAAAAATGTCTCCAATCCAAATAAACTGCTATACATTCAAGCCAACTCTTAGTAAAGAACAAAATGTTAACACTATATAGATTAAAATATAAGTAAACATTCATTTTTTAATTTAAAATTTTAAAGACTTTTAGTAATATCATAAAATATGCTTGGAAAGATGTATTTTTTTAAACTGGAAATACTTAAATTCATATATTATCTGGAAGAACCAAAATAACTGTTTAATCATAAAATGTTATCTCTTTAAAATATTTAAAAAATTTGATTACCTTTGGGTTAATTATAAATGTGATTTTAATATATATTTCACTTAGGTCTTGTACAAGCATATGTATTACTAGTAAAATAAAGTTTTACTTTTTAGATTCCAATCAGCATTTTGAAAATTACTGTTTGGTTTTCCATTTACTTACAAGTGCAGAAATAAGTCAATTGCTTTTCAAAGATGTCTCTTCAGAAGCCTTCACTATCTCTTTTCTTTGTTTTAGGATGTTTTTCTTTTAAACATTACATCTATGAAGATTTTTGCCTCTGACTCCATGAAACCCATAAATATATGGACATTTGACTGAAAGCATCGGTCTTGTCCAGATAATTATAAACAACAACAACAACAACAAAACTTAGTAGTGTGGTGTCGTTCAACCCATTTCACACAAATTTCAGTTTTATAATTATATAGATAAAATAATTAGTACATTGTGATTTTGGTTTCAATTAATTAGATGTTATGATAATATGAGCAATTTACAAATACAGATCCACATTTCCAAATGCCTGCTAGAAATGTTCATCTAGAAGTCAACTGATTCTTAGAACTAAATATATTTCAACCAACCTCATCAGCTCCTTCAGCACAACTCTGTAATCTGAAACTCCAGTTTTTTTTTAAAGTTTTAAAAATTCTGACGTCACTAAGTTGCCTATATCTCTTTTAATGTGAGGGTTTCCTCACATACTTATTTGCTCTTTATACGGGCCAATTGGAGATTGCTACTGATGAGACACTGACAGATGGGTGATATCTTCTTTATGTTTAATGATACTACTTTATATAATGTGTACTCCACCCATTTGCTTCCTGGTTAGTATTAATCTCTCATTCTTTATGTCTTTCCTCTGGTCTGAGTAATTATTTGGCTGTGATTCCATCCCCTTACCATTTTTTATTTTTTCTGTAATTTTGATGTGAAATTTCTTCAAATTTCAAACTATACACTGCATTTTAAAGACGAACTAGTATGTTGGTCTCCAGAGTCTTTAGGCAGATTGATACATGGAGTATGTAGAAGTACAGAAAATATTGCTAAAGTACTTTTTTCTTGCCTATTGGGTAACAAGAGAATTGCCTTTGATTGGAAGTTAGGTAGAATTTGGTTGACAGGCCAAAATATTATTAAGAGGATTTACACATAGAGCGAGTCATTAATTTTCTCACAGATTTGCAGGACACAGAACCTCTGTATGTAGTAGAAATAGACAGCTTTATCCAAACTGGACAGGAAAAGTCAGTTAACCAGTCTTCCAGTTCTGCACTTACTTTCAAATATCTTTTACACAAAGAACAAGTTTTTATTAAAGAGGTCAGTGATGGAACTAGAAATTCCACTGTGTCAGAACAGAGTGTTTAAATCATAACTTGAAGAAGACAGTATTGAAAAAGAAAAAGTTATGCAGAAATAACGTTCCCAGCAAAGTGTGAAAAAGACAGTAAATTTTTTAACCTCCATCTAGAGCTTTATTTTTTTAAAAGTTGGGATTTTTTTTAAAGAGCAAAAGACACCTGTCAAAAATGATGAATTGGAGGTCTTAAAAAATGAGAGTAGAAGAAAAGAAACTTGTCAAATTTCAAGCAAAATTTAGCACCCTATGCACTCCCTTAGAGTATCATCACACAGAATATGCTTACTGTGCCTGGATTTAGGTGTTATAAAAACAGTAGAGGGCTATTGCTAATAGACTGTAGAAGCAATCTACATTTCCCATTTGGGGAAAAAAATTCAGTGATATTCTTTAAACATATATGAATTTGTGTCTACAAATATCCACACTAAACATATATAATTTTAATCTTGTCTGATCTCAGAAGCTAAGCAGGGTTGGTTTGCTTAATACTTGGATAGGAAACATGACGAGAAGAAAACGGCAAGACCAGTCTACTGATTTCTGAAAAGCACCATTTACAGTCACCTAATTCTTTCTCAATCATTCCCATTTATGATACCTTATATATCCCTTTAACACTCAATTAGGAGATTCATCTTAGAAATGCAAAGTTTGGACAGCACATTCACTACAGGGAAACTACCAAGATTTAGTGCATTCTGGGCACTGTATCTTAAACTAATTTCTTATTTGAACATAAGTACAGAATGTATTTCCACTTGATTTGACTTATCATTGAACAATTCTACTCAAATAACTCACTGGTATTTCTGTCTGTGTTTCCCAATCAGAACTCATGATCTATATTGTGCAATCTTTCTTGCAGATGGCATTTTTTGTTTTTGTCTGCCCCAAACCCACTTCCTCTGTATGGCATACTTTTCCTATTCAACACATGCAGGCCTATTCATAATTAGGTGTTGATCCCCAAAATGTGTTCATTGAGTAGGCATATGATCAAAACTGAGATTACAGAGGAAAATTCCTCCCTTTTGAATCATTAATGTCAACATATTTGTACCAGTAGTGCCGGGTGCCATATTTCTAAGCACATTTTAAAAAACCCTATTCAATTGAAGAAAATAAAAGAGGATCAAGATTAAATGACAAGTATCCCAAGCTACCACTAACCTTTGCAGGAAGCAAAAAAAACAAAAACAAAAACAAAATCAAAAAAACCCCAGATTTTATTATTTTAATTTTTACCAGTAGAGTTAGCAAGTCTGGTACACTTGAGTAACTGTTCAGAGTTACACAATAAGTGATAGTGCTGGGACACAGGATCAGATTATCTAAATTAAAAATCATGACTTTCTGTTTTCTATTTAATATATACAGAACTATAGCCATTGAGCTGTGTTGCATTTAGTAAGAAACCCGGGAAAAATACATATTGCAGAATTGGTGGTGGGGGTTTTGGGAAAGATGAGGTACCTATATGAGTTGTTAATGTAGACCACTAAAATGACACGTATTTGAGTAATCTTTATATTAAAAATGTCAAGAAAACAGCAAATATTTTAAACAAGATTATTATTTCAGGAACCTCAGGTTTATTTTTCTTACCTAGTTTTTCTTTATCATACATGTAATCTGTCTACAACTTCTCTTTTCATTCACGTATCACTGAGTCCTTACTGAAAAGCTTTTGGATTCAAATACTCTTTTTTTAAATTGCTTGTTATGAAACAGTTTAAAATCATTTCTTGTCGGTCAAATGGACAATACAATCTCCCTATCTTTGAGAGAATGGCTTTGTGTATACAAAATAATCTCAAAGAATATAATCAAGGAAAATAATCACTTTGAAAATGCTACAGGCTATAATCATCAAAGTACAGGCTAGAGATATTTTCAGTTGATTTTAGAACTACTTAATTAATGACTGCTTTATTAGATTAAGAAAAAGGAAAGTTGCAAGATGTTATCAACTGTGTAGGCCTAGGGAGCAGCTGTAAAGTGCATCAACATTTTTTTCTTCTGGGTTAATATGAAGGTGTTTATACCAGATTATCAATTTGCTAGGTTTCTTCCAGCTATTTTTCTGTTATTCATGGGTGGTGAGGGAAAAGTGTACAACTACTGTCAGTTCTATAAACATCACAGAATGAGATGAACGTATAGTTCTTTGTTTTTAAAATAATTTTCAAGAGTGATGAACTAAGTATTCTTGCCCTTCTAAATATTGTCAAAAATGCTTATTTCTTGCTGCTGATATTTAAAATAATAATAACAGTAACAACGATCATTTCTTGAGCAGTTAATCATAACAAGGCATGATTGTGCTACTTGCTATACACAGAGATTTATTACTCTTTTGTGAAGTTATCCATTAAACTCATCAAGCACCAATTAAGTGTTAAGAAACTGCATTTGACATAATCATTATTTGACAGACAACAGAAACTGGCTTGAAGAAACTGGCTAAAGTTTCAGTAAAACAGGATGAATTAGTTCTAGTAATCTGCTGTATAATTATAGCATAGTTCTGATAATCAATAATTCTATATTGTTCACTTGAAAATTCACTAAGAGGATAGATTTCATGTTAAGCATTCTTTCACACACATTAGAACACAAATAAACTTTGGAAGGCAATGAATATTACACATCAAATTGTATATATTAAATATGTGCAGTGTTTGGTATATCAAGTATACCTCAATAAAGTCGTCAAAAACAAATAAGTCACAGAGGAAAAAGATAATCTTAATTGTAGGATTACAGAATGCTTTCTTTGCCCTCACTTTCTACCACCACATCAGTAAAACAGTGGATTACAGCTGAGAGAACTGCAAGACGCAGGCTCTGCTGAAGAAGGACTTTTTAAAAGCAAAGACAATTAGATCTAATGAGCATTTATAGATAACTCTGTACTACAACAGCAGAATCTACATTCTTCTTGGGCTTACATGTAATATTTAACAAAATAGATTACATTCTGTGTCATAAAACACAATTTTACAAATTAAGAGAATATAAATCAAACAACGTATGCTTCCGTTTAAATAATGAATTGTCACCCCACAAAATTGATAGGTTGAAACCCTAACCCCCAATGTGATAACATCTGGAGATGAAGGTTTGAGAACTAATTACTTTTAGGTAAAATCAAAAAAGTTTGAAGAACTGATGGTGGAATTAATGTCTTTATAAGAAGAGGCGTCATAGAACTGTGCTCTCTCTTTATCCCACATTCCCTTCTCTCTGTTCTGCCATGCGAGGACACAGTGAGAAGGCAGCCATCTGCAATCCAGGAAGAGAGTTTTCAAGAGAACCGTAATGTGTTGGTACCCTGATCTTGAAATTCTAACATCCAGAATTGTGAGAAAGTAATTTCTGTTTTTTTAGAAATTTGTGGTATTTTGTTATGGCAGCTTGAGCAGACGAATGCACTTTCAGTCCACAGTGAAATTAAATTAGAAATTAATAGGAGAAAGGCAGCCAGTCCAGCTTTGATGGGCAGCATGGTTGGTTTCCTGTTTTTGCTATTATGAATAGAGTTGCAAAAAACATATGTGTGCAGGTATCTTTTTTGTAGAATGATTTGAGTTCCTCTGGATATATTCCCAATAGGGGAATTGCTGGATCATATGAAAGGTCAATTTCTAGTTCCTTCAAAAATCTCCACACTGTCTTCCAAAGAGACTGCACTAGTGTGCATTTCCACCAGCAACATACAAGAGTTCCTTTTTCTCTGCATCCCCACCAGATCTGTTGTTGTTTGTTTTATTAATGATGGCCATTCTTACTGGGGTTAGGTGGTATCTCAATGTGGTTTTGATTTGCATTTCTCTGATAATTAGTGAGGCTGAACACTTTTTCATGTGTCTGTTGGCTGCCCATATATCTTCTTTTGAGAAATTTCTACTCATGTCTTTTGCCCACTTTTTAAAGGGGGAGTTTGTTTTTTTTTTCTTTCTTTTTCAGATTTAGAGTCGATCATACTCAGTGATCTATCATTGAAACAAAGAACAGAGTACCACATGTTCTCACTCATAACAAACCTTGAACAATTATCATAATACTATAAGAAAGGGTTTGGCAGTGATCGAAACTGCTAGGGGAGGGAGGAGCACACCTCATCAACAAGGGGACCTGCAAAATCAACATTTATATATCTAACTCTGAGTTGTACCCCACATCTTTAAAATAAAAAAAAGAGAAAGGTAGCTAGAAAATCCCAAACTATTTTGAATTAAATAATTTATTTCTCGGTAACACAAGCATAAATGAATTATCAAGATACATTTTAAAATATTTTAAGCAACAGGAATTTTCATTCGTTACTGGTGGGGATGTAAAATTGTACAATCACTTTGGAAGACAGTTTGACAGTTTATTATAAAGCTAAACATACTCTTCCTATACGGTCCAGTAAGAAACACTAAAGCATTTACCCAAATGAGTTAAACATGTATATTCACACAAAAACTACATACAGATATCTATAGCAGCTTCATTTATAATTGTCAAAACATGGAATTAATCAAGGTGTCCTTCAGTAGATGAATGGATACACTATTGCACATCCAGACAACAGGAAATTATTCAGCACTAAAAAAGAAATAATGTACCAAGTCATGAACAGACATGAATAAATCCCAAGTACATATTAATAAATGAAAAAAGTCTATCTGGAAAGGCTTCATACTGAATGACTCTAACTGTATGACATTTTGAGAAGGGTAAAAGGAAGAAACAGCAAAAAGATTAGTAGTTGCCAGGGACTTGGGAGGCAGGGAAGGGAGGACAAATAGGCAGATCACAGAGGCAATGCTTGATTGAAAATGTGATGTTATACTTATTTAAACCCACAGAACATACAACACCAAAAGTTACAAAGTAACTTGAATTCAAATGTAAAATATGGATTTTTTGTCATGATTGTCTATTTGAAAATACAAATGAATTGTCAAAAAGACTCCTGGAAGGAATAAGTCTTTGTAGCAAGGTTCCAAGATATCTATTAGTATCTGAAAGTCAGTTGCTGTCCTACAAATGTTAACATTTCGAAGGCTGTGGGATTTCAGGAAGAAATGCAAACTGTGGCAGGAGAATCCAGCTGATTTAGAAATGTATACATTCCCTTTAAGAAATAAGGAAAAGTGTGCTGACCTAAGTAACTTTGGAAATGAGTGGTACCTATAAAACTAAAGGCAAAATCATAGCAAAATAAAACAAAAAAACGCACATAAACTCTGTAATATAGTTCATAAAGTTGTTTTCTATGAGGGTACAAGCTAACAATTCTGATGTGACTGTACATATATACTGAAATAGAACAACTGAGTAAATGCGTGACATGTAGTGAGAGCTATATTTCTCATTGCTGGAATGAAAATTTACACATAATGACAGAACATAAAGGGGAGGAAGCTGGAATGATCCATGTGGTGATTGACTGAACATCACTAAGAGCTCACGTTCAGCTAAATAAAGTTTTAGATTGTGACATAGAGAAATAGAGACATGATTATTGGTTAGATGTGTGACACAGCTTAGTATAAATACATAGTTATATCCCATAGCTGTATGCCCTGTTAGTTGTGAGACTCAAAAAGAAACAACACCCTAGCAGAAATAAGCATGCTTAACACACAGATATTGGTTTCTAATAACATTCTCTGATATTTTTGGAAGAAAATAAGAAAGGGAGGGAAGGAAAAAGGGGGCAGGAGGAAGGAATAAGGAGAAGATGGGAGGAGGAGGAAAAAAATGAGAGGAAGGAAGGAAGGAAGGAAGGAAGGAAGGAAGGAAGAAAAGGAGAAACATGCCAAGGCTACACAGTTTGTAGACCCCAACAATAGTCTTTGCAGATTTGAGTAATCATAAGAGATGCTGAAAAGCCAGTTTTCCGACTGTAACCTGAATAGGTAAAGTATTCTTTTAATTCTGCATAAGATGTCTAGGAAGGTGTAAGGATGAACTAGAAGCTACAGTGCTCTGGCTTGGAAGGTGATAACAGAACTCATTCTATAGATGAATAAAAGCTTCAGTCATCTGTCTTCCACTTGTCACACTCGAGATAACTCTTCAGGGATGATGCCAAAATTTTTTCTCAAGTGGTCTTTAGAATTGCATCTTGAATACACTGGTCCATGACTGTTTTTCTAATTTGCTGACTTGTTCCTTCTGCAGACAATATCCCTTGACTCCTTTGCTCATTTTTGGTTCTACACGTTTTTCAAATCTATGTTGTCCTTAAAACTCACACAGACCATCTTATGACTCACCAGACTCATTTGTTTTGTTCTTAATGTCTCAGGGTTCACATCTTAGACTTAAGGCTAAAACCAAATCTTGGGGCCAGGAAAACATCACTGGGCATTTTCCACACTGCCATGTTTCTAGTGGATGTCTGTGAAAAGGAAACCCTTGGTTTCAGGATGGTGCTTCAGTGGTTTCAAAACCAACGATTGTTTATTTCAAAAACAAAGAAAAATTCAAATACTGGAAAGACTGAATCACTGTTGTTGTATATTTGAACCAGGGATGGTTTCTCTCTATAAAGGCATCTACAATATTTTGAAAAATGTTCATTAGTCTTTCTATTCTAGTGTAACTAGGCTCTCTAAGGTGACTAGAGGACTTCTGAGCGTTACATTCATTGATCTTTTTTTTAGTTTTCATCTTTATCTCTCAGCAGCAACTGGCTCTGACAGCATCTGCTGGAATTATCATGGGCTTTGGAAAAAATAGCTAGGATTGATGTTCATTTAAGTCACTCAATTTCTGTGTGTCCCTGGGTATATTACCTAAATTGTCTGATACTTATTTTCTAACCAAATAAAGAAGGGTGATAATGACTATCTTGCAGTGGTGTGGTGAGAATTAAATGCTTGTTAGATTTGTTTCCCAAGACATGATTGTATAGAATAATTACACACTCAATCTATCTTGATCTGCTAATAGGTAAAACACCATCTTTTATTTATTTTTTTGTTCACAGAATAGAAAACAGACAACGAAGTAAAATATATATTGGAATATTCCAATTATATATTATGTGGGCTATATAATGAAATATAATAGAAGTAGCCAAGGAAGTATGATGTCTCACTACCTGAGAGAATTTTGAAAATTTTATTTCTGGAAAATGAGTTTAAACATTCAGATAAATATGAGAAGAACATTATCAAATGCCCAGAGATAAATAAGTGCATGGAACATTCTGGTACAAGGAAAGCTTGTAAGAAATAAAGTTGGAATCATAGTGAAGAATCAGATTATAAAGACTTTGGTACAGGAGGCAGTGTGGACCTTTACAACATTAAACTTAATATTTTCTGAGAAGTAATATTACACATTATGCAAAAAGTAATACAGATACATTTTCTTTACCACAATTTAAGAGCTATTACACAACTTGCTCTGGTAAAAATATGCATTGCTAATTGACATATATATTGACTGATCATAGCTTTGCTATCATTTACAAACTTTCCTTTTCCTGGCAAAAGATAATCAAACAGTGTGCCACTGAATTGAAATAGTTGCTGCTTAGGCCTGTGGGACCCTCCAAAAGGATACTCCATACACTTAGGTATTGTGAATACCCCTTGAATGATCGCTTCTAATACTGTATTTGAAACTATCATCTGTATGCTGATGACTACTAAAATTATAGCTTAAGGCTAATATTTGTCTCTACATGGCTTCTAGATATGACTACTTAGATGTTCCACAGAGTCCTCACAATCCATATGGTAAAACATAACTATTGTGATTTCTCCTGGAAATGTGGCATGCTATATTCTAAAGAGCCCTCCTAACTTAGTATAATTATATATAAACAATTATATAGCTTAATATACAGTACCCTAAAAGCATTTGTCTTTGATCATAAAAATTAAAAAAAAGAATCCAGCGGTTCCCTCCAAAAGAACTTTAATGAAATGAGACCAGTGGGTAGTACATGGTATAATAATATTTGCTTCTATTGAGAACTGCAATCATTGGTCTGGTAAAAAAAACAAAAACAAAAACAAAAAACTTCCACACATGTGGAATTCACATGTGTTGTCTAAGCAGTCAGGGAAATCTCAAACAAATACATTAAATTAAAATAGTACTAAATATACAACATCTGTTGGCAACCAAAGTGTACAAGGCAGATTATTTTAGGAGTAAAATATTTGCAACTCAGCCCTTTCAAAATCTGACAGATTAACCTCAAAGATAAACTAAAAATACAAAAATAATAATATTTACTATATTCTGGAGAAAATAACTACTATAAGTAGGAGTAGCAGAAATAACAAACAATAATATTGGCCCACCAAGGATTTCAGATATTAAAACAATCAGAATATAAAATCATGTTTAAAATGTGCAAAATGAGATAAATAAAAATATTAGAAAGAAGGTAAAGATATGTTAGGATTCTACTTCAGTCATTATAATTAATCACTTGCACACATCTTTAGCTTCTTTGTTCCTCTCTCTCTGGAGGAAGGGTTGAATAGATGATTCACGGGAGTTTTTCTAGGGCAGCAAAACTAGTATGTCTAATATTCAAATGGCAGACATATGACACTCTAAATATTTGGCAAAGTCCATAAAGCTTTGCGTAAAGAATGTGAACCTTAGTTATGTAATTTTATTGATATTTAGGAGGTCAAGGGGTACTTGCATAGAATGCAAAATGTAGCAAAAGAATCTAAGTGTATTACAAATATAATTAGCATTTCATAGAAGAGTCTGAGAAAAAAGATGCTGAACTAAATTACTTGAGCAATGAGTGAGTCTATAAAACAAAGGGCACCAGTAACCGTATATAGCACTATATTGATAAAGTTGTTTCCTTTTGGGTAATGGGTTAACAATTTTAATATCCCTATCCATGTATGCTGAAATTGAACAATTAAATAAATAACCAATGGTATAAGCTACGATTCTCACTGTTGGAGTGAGCGGATACAAAATTAGCCATGGAAAGAAGCTACAATTATCCATGTAGTAGAGAGTTCAAGTTAGAGACATTAGTATAAACACATGTTTAGGGTAAGGCAAATATAAATATATTTATGTATATATATGCATAAATGTAAGCATAATCATTGGTTAATGCATACACATATTTCTTTGCTTTGATAATTCAGATAGTCTAGAAACAATGATAATCTAAAAAGAAAGAAGCACACCTAGAATATAGTGTCTGCTATCATACTCCAATAAAAGAAAATAAGGCTGCTTGGAAAAATTGTTGCTTAAAGGACTAAGTTAGGAAATTTAAAAGATGAAACTGGTGTATATTGGTAATGTGATCAAGTTAAGAAGCTGTTCAAAAATAAAATCAAACAAAAAAAAAATCCACAAAATAAGGGTATGTAAAAAAAACACAGGAGTCAACTAAAAGAGTTTCCAAAGACCAAAACTGAAAAAATTTGAGAAAAATATTAAATAAAGGAGAACTGGATTGTAAATCAATGTATAAATAAATGTATACAATAAATATCTAAATTCCATAGAAATATGTACAAAAAAAATGAAGAAATCAATGGGAGAGTAGAGACAAATCTCCGTAGAAAAAAATTCCAAATAATTTGTTAGATTTCCTGCTTTCGAAGACCATAACATAACTTCTTGCTTCTTAAACATAGGCTGTACAGAGTAACTTATTTATAGAGAGCACAGCATGAAAAGTGGAGAGGAAGTAACCTTTTTAAAAATTGTATTTATTTATTTATTTTAATGATACATAATATTTGTACAAATTTATATAGAATATATAATATTTTTCCATGCACAGAATGTGTCATGATCAAGACAGGATATTTAGGGTATTGATCACCTCATGCAATTACTGACAAATTATGACTCAGGTAGGTGATCATGGTCAATATCAACATGCTGTCAATCTGCTGTTATGTCCCTATGTTTACCTCTGTGAACTTCCTCCAAAACACCTGTAACCTGAGTCTAATTATGAGGAAAGCATCTAAGATAACACAATAAAGAGACAAAACAACTGACCAGTAATTCTCAAATCTGTCAAGGTCATCCTAAACAAGAAAACTCTGAAAAACTGCCAAAGCAACCTGAGACATTCCTTCCAAATGCAATTTGGTATATTGGATAGAATCCTGGAATGGGAAAACTAAAAAAGACATCATGCAAAATACTTAGAAAATGTACATGACTTATGGACTTTAGGCAGTGATAATGCATTATTATTAGTTCACTAATTGTAAAAAAAAACACCAGGCTGATACAAGATATTAATAACAGGGAAAACAATGTATAAACTCTTTTGCTATAGTAATAATTTTTCAGTTTACCTATAATTGTTCTAAAATAAAATGTATTTTTAAAAACTCATTAGAAATGAAGACATTTAATGTGAAATAATCATATATTCAATAGGCAAGAAGAATAAACAAATTTAAATTTTTGTGACTCTAATAAAATAATCACATATATAAATATGTATAATAGCACTACTGCTGCATTTGTATTATATGTAAAATACTAGTGCATATAGTATGTAATATATATATAGTATCTATATGCAATATATGACATGTATTTTATATATGTATATCTTATATAATATTTATATATAGAAGACCAATAATTATACAAACAATAAAACACATAATTTCCTCAATTATTGATACATAAAGCAGATAAAAATACTAATAAAATATAGAATGAAAATACGCAGACTACTGTACATGAAAATTAGAGAAAATTAAGCACAAATAAAACATTTGCAAAATACTTTTATGTTCCTGGCCATAAATCAAAATCTCGAAGTGGTAAAAAAATGTTATCATATGTTCTACCTTTTTTGTTTAACAATATTCAGTTGAGTTAGAAGTCAGCAGTTATTAGATACTTTTACCCTTGACAAATCTGGAAATTATTACAAATACTTCTAAATAATTTATAGATGATAAGTTATAATGTAATTTTTAAATGCTTAGACTAGAAAAACTTGTGGGGTTTTTTTCTATTATAAAACTAAGGCAGGAATTTTAAGAAAAATTCAGAGCCTTAAGTGCTTCCATTAGAAAGGAAATAAAAGACTGAAAATTAATGAAACTGTATTCAAATTAAAGTATAAAGAAAATGGGAAGTAATAGAAGTAAGAGTATAAATCAAAGCAAAGACAAAGAAAGGAATTAACATTTTTTTCTTTAACAAACAGTTAAGGCCAGGCTCAGTGGCTCAGCCTGTAATCCCAGCACTTTGGGATGCCAAGGCGAGTGAATTGCCTGAGCCCACAGGTTCGAAACCCACCGGGGCAAATGGTGAGACTTTGTCTCTACAATAAATCAAAAATTAGCCAGGCATCGTAGCTCACGCCTGTGGTTCTGGCTGCTTGGAGGGATCCTCAGAGTCTAGTAGGTCGAGGCTGCGGTGACCGGAATCCTGCCACTGCACTCCAGTCTGGGCGACAGAATGAGACTCCAACTAAAAAAAAAAAGAAAAAGAAAAAAACAGTTAAAACATTGTTACAAGATAAAGTGAATAAAATATAGAGACACAAAACTACATTAGGGATGAAAATATTAATAGCATTGCCATAATAAAAGCAGAAATTTTAGACATATAGTAAGAGCAAGACATGGTGACGAATTTGACCCGCAAGTGACCTTCAAACTCATTATTGTCATAACTTAGCAAACTAAATCACACACCCACCTGCACCGCAGTAGTGGTTTTAACCAAATGAGCATAGAAAAGGTGAGGGTACACAATTCTGGGAAAACATCATATTTTCCCAAAAAATCTTATGAATAGCTCACCCCTTAGAGAAATTCCATAAAAGTCGAAATCCTGTTGGGTGCAACTCACTCTCCTGAATATGACTCGCACTCGAGTGTGTACTTTCACTTTGCAATCAAAACTCCTTTGCTTTCGCATCACTGTGACTCAATCTTGAATTCTTGTGACATTTTCAAGAACATGGGCACCAGCTGGGATTGGGGTTGATATCTTTCTCATTGGCATTGGGAGACCTCCCTGAGCCCACTGCCATCAAGAGGATGGAAAATTACTAAGAGAAAACATCAGGTATAAGAAAAATTCTGGCAGATTCTTGCTGAAGATAGGCTGACCGAGCCAGGGTGGTCAGGCATCACCCAAGGAATGGTGGAGGGTGAGGATCTTAATTAGATATCAAGAGTGAAAAGATACTGTGGACAAGGAGGCCCTGCTCAACTGACTTTATCAGAGTTCTTTGCTAGAATTGGGTGTACAAAAAAGTGCACAGATGGGCCTAGAATAAAGTTCAGAAAGGACAAAATTATGAACTTTACAGCAACTTGGATGAACTTAGAGTCAATACTGAGTGATCTATCACAGAAACAAAGAACTGAGTATCACATGTTCTCACTCATAAGCATACCTTGAACAATTACCGTAATACTATAATAAAAGGATTGGCAGTATAGTGAGAATCTGTCAGGGAGGAGGATGCATACCTCATCAACAAGGGTATGTGCATAATGAATATTTGCAGACCTAACCCTGAATTGTACCCCACATCTTTAAAATAACACATTAAAAAATAAAATAAATGTGGGAGAAGTGCTAATCATTAGGAACCAGATAAAAAGCCATAATTATCTGTTCAAATGATGGCAACAAATAAACTCTTCTTGTAAGTATTTTTTTTTTTTTTTTGAGTTGGAGTCTCACTCTGTCGCCCAGACTGGAGTGCATTGGCCTCTCCCGGCCACCGCAGCCTCGACCTGCTGGGCTCCGGCGATCCTTCCGCCTCAGCCTTCCAAGTAGCTGGAACTATAGGCGTGGACTACCACACCCGGCTAATTTTGTTTTGATTTTTATTGTAGAGATGAGGTCTCGCCAAGTTGCCCAGGCGGGTCTCGAACCCGCGGGCTCAGGCAATCCACTCACCTCGGCCTCCCAAAGTGCTGGGATTACAGGCTGAGCCACCGAGCCCGGCCTTCTTGTAAGTATTAAAAAAAAGAAAGAAAGTTCAGAAGTCAGACTAAAGCTTGACCAAACAAATAATATTTACTAACATATACATAACAAATTCCTAGAAATTATAAAAAATAGAAAAAGCCAGAGTTTCATTAAATTTGATTAGGAGGGTCAAAAAAATATTACCCAAAGAGAAATACACTGGGACTTTAAATGAACATTTAACAAAACCCTAGAGATACAGCTCATTACAAGTTTATACAAATCTTTCAGAGTAGAAAAAAAAGGGCTATCTTTAATTAAGTCTAGAAGACTGATAAATTCTTGTTAACCAAACTTTGTCAGTGTTTGGTTAAAAAAGGAAAGTTTAAATTAGAGGTAAATATCTCTCATAAGTAAATTTGTAAAAACCATCAGTACAATACTATCCAATTCAATCCAGCAATGCCTAAGAGAGATTATAACTCATGAGCAAATTTAGTTTACTATGGCAAGCAAGCTGGGTTTAGCATTCGAAAATCTAATAATGAAATCCATCATATTAACCGATTAAAAGAGGAAAAAAAGATTATCACCACATATGCAGAGAAAACCATTTGATAATAGTAAACATCCATTGACATATCTTAACTAGTAACATGTAGAAAGCAATTGTTTAATCTGATAAAGGCTATCTACCAAAAAAACCCACAGCAAAGTCAGTTACTGAAATAAAAGAAAAAAAAATGAAATGGTCGTCAACTCTTTTTCTAATAACAGTGTATCAGAAATTCTTGCCATTCCAGTGAACACAGGGAAAAAAATCTTAATTAAATGTTTAAACATTATGAAGCAAGAAAGGAAACCACCAACATTTGCAGACAAAATTGTCTGTAATAAGAAACACCCCAAAAGATCTACATTGTAATAATTCATAGAAATGTTTTCCTATTAGTAACAGGGTATAAACCTTCACATATAGTGGCCTCATTCTAATAAAATGCTTACAGAATTTTCATATCTGATTAGATACAGAAATGAATATATAAGAATCATTGACAATTTTATAGTTACCTACATAATATAAGTTTTAATTTGAAAAATGTTAAAATTTACCTAATAACAACAAAATGTAAGATTTGTAGAAACAACTAATCGAAGTACAAGGTCTTACTGCACAGTTGATAAGCGAATATTGAAGAATATTTTTGAAGGCCAATAGGTGAAGATGTATACTTTGCTTTTCGATAAAAAACTCAGGCCAGGTCTGGTAGCTCAGCCTGTAATCCCGGGCTTTGGGAGGCCGAGGTGAGTGGATTGCCCGAGCCCGCGGTTAGAGACCAGTCTGCGCACTTTGGCGAGACCTCATCTCTACAATAAAAATCAAAAAATTAACCAGGCATGGTAGCGCGAGCCTGTAATTCCAGCTACTCAAAAGGCTGAGGCGGAAGGATCGCCAGAGCCTAGCAGGTTGAGGCTGCAGTGGTCCCGCCACTGCACTCCAGTCTGGGCAACTGCGTGAGACTCTAACTCAAAAAACAAAAACAAAAACAAAAAAAACTCAGTGTTTTAAATGTTTTTTCATTTAAGATTTTTAGTGTCAACAAAACCTCATTAAAAATTGAATAGTTTATTTGTTTAAGGGAACATGATCCTTTAAATTTTTATGACAATGAGTCAAGAAGATGCCAACCTGCTTCTGAAGGAAATGAAGAAGAGAATGCTATTAAGTGTGTTGTATCAAATATTATTTCAGTGTCTTCTGATAACACCCTTGTGCTCATCTGACTGGCAATCAGGACCCACTTATGAGTGAGAACATGAGGTAATGCTAAGAGACAGAAGGCGGGAGGAAGAGTGGGGGCCACGGAACAACACACTGGTTACCAAGTCCACTATTGGGGGAGGATAGTCCACTAGAAATTCATATTTCATCTGCATACAACTTACTTATGTAGTAAATCGTTCCTTGTACCCCATAACTCTAAAAACAAACAAACAAATGATTTAAAGGCAAAAAGAAAAAAAAATAAACCTACAGTAACTAAAACATTTACTCAGAATGTGAAAATAACTAGTTGTAGAGTAGGAAATAGAAGAATAGTAGAGAATACAGGAATATTTTCATTGTTATATGGAAACAATATATTAAAAATTCTGCTTTTTAGTCACTGGGGAAAGACAGGTTCATAAATTAATTAGACTCAGTCACTGGGAAAAACATTGAAAATAAATCCATACCTTACAACATATGTAACATTCAATTCTAGGTGAATTAAAAAATAAATCTGCATGTGATGAGGAAAGCTAAACATTTTCGGAGAGAATATAGGGAAATATCTTTATGACCTCAAGCTAGTGAAAAACTTCTTATCAAAAAATTTCAAATATGCAGTCCATAAAAGGATGCATTGAATGTAAAAATTCTGCTTAATTCTTAAAATTTTTCTTAAGCACCCTGTGTGCCAGGCATTTTGCTATAGCCTGGGGATACATCAATGAAATAAACAAAATAGTTATTGTCCTTATAAAGTTTACTTTCTACTTATATGTTTGAAATACACTTAAATATCAAAATATTGGTATTTATCTATAAAACCGCCTTCTAAATGACAATATATACAAAGGAAAATAAGCTCATAGAAAAAAATAGCCAATTGTTGTGCACAGTTTCTTTTTTCCTCAGTAGAAATCAGAATACCCAATAAATAGAAAAACATATTTTTTTTTTACTTAGTTGCAATCAAGAAAGTGAAAATGAAAACCAAACAAGATAGTACTTTATATTCACCAGATTGACTAAAACTGAGGATCAAGAGATGAAAGAATAAAGAAAATATTGCATAAATATATACAGTGGAATATTATTCAACCTTTAAAAAGAAGGAAGTCTTGCCATATGAATGCACCCTTATGATATTATCCTAAGGGAAATAAACTAGGTCCAGAAGGACAAATACTGCATGATCACACTATATAAGGCATCTGAAATAACCAAACTCAATAAACAGAGAGTAGACTGGTGGTTCCTGCAGCTGGAGAGCTAGGAAACAATGAGTTGTTTTTCAAGGGATGTAAAGTTTCACTTACATAATATACACAATGTTTTTATCTGCTATATAACATTATGCTTATAGTTAACAACACTATATTATACATTTAAATATTTTTGAGGGGGTAGATATCATGTTGTGTTCTTACAGCAATAAATGCATCCAAATGCAATATATGATAAGATCAATATTTAAGAAATATTTTAAATTTTTGTGCATACTAGGTTAATTTGAGCCACCTGCTAACACAAATAGAATAACAAGGCCAGATTAACTTTGAAACTCGGGTGATAGCTAACACTTAGCAGTAGATAAGTTTTTCTATCATGGAGAGCTAAATAGTTTCAGTACGTCATACAAATTGCAAAATTATGGTTACCTAGCAAATTGCAATAATTTATTATAACTCAGAGTATAATATGAAAAATATCTCCAACTTTGTATCTCTCTAACACTGATCTTAAAAAGATTCTGCTTCTGTGGGAAGATGTGAATTTACTGTTATCATAAAGGACCATTTATAATGCATATTCTGATGTCACAAGACTAATAAAACTGCATCTGACAGGCAATTATTTGTCCTGGGATTGGGTCATCCTCTAAAGTGCTGTGTATATTAAACAAATGGTGCAAAACCTCAGTACTTCAATTTGAAATGAGGAAAATTAGTGTTTTAGTTATAGTCATTTTTTAATGGCAGGTACAGTTGGAGCACTCATGTCAGGGATTCTATTAGGAATTTTTCCCACTGTACAGTTAAATAAAATGAAGTAAAAACAAAATGAAAATATGTATCTTTGAGTACTTGCAATGGCATAGCAGGTCTGTCCCATCGCTTTCCTTCACAGACACAGTTTCTGCCATCCAGCCTAAATGTGATTGGTCCTTCCTATTTTCTTTGAAATGGTTTCAGTTGGGTGACTCATTGTCTCAGTTCATTTCACAATCGTGAACCTTAGGATCTTGGAGACTGTATTCATTCTGTCCCCTAAGTCAAATATTCGTGTTATTTAGTTTTTATTCAACATATATTTATTAAGCCCTACCTATATGAGTAGCTTTTTTCTCAACATTGAATATGTAATATGAAGATATCTGGCCAAGTTTGTGCTCTCATGGACCTTATATTCCAGAGAGGATGAAGACGATGAACAGACTCTGTGATTTGTTGTCACTGTGGTGATGTAGGAAAATGTGTTTAGGTAATAGTGTTGAGGATTTTTATAAAAGTATCTGTTACTCCACAGAAGATTTACCTGAAGTACTCACTGGAAATGCTTTTTTAAATTTTAATCAACAGAATAACAAAATAACAGTGCTTAAATAATGAATTACCTCTCACATAGTAAAAGTCAGTAGCTAACTGTTAGCATTACTTCAGGGTCTACTTTCCTGTGGTTTTGATATTTCCTCATGAATAAAAGATGCTGACCCCAGCTCCAGCCATGACCTACTGTTAAGGCAGGAAGAAAAGGTGAAAGGGAAAAGTAGTCTTCTGTCAAAATCATGACACACTGGCTTCCCACATCTCTATCCATGAGATCTTTAAAGTGGAGGAAGGCAAAAGAGACAGAAAATGAGATTTCAAGTTGAGTGAGCCTACCTATAGCATCTGCTATACCTGGAGAAATAGATTCAGGAGTCTTCAGCATATATTTAAAATTATAGGAATGAATGCAATCCAACAATCTAGATCAGTGCTTTAAATATAACTGTCTGCAATGATTAAATTGTCTATTTCTGTGCTGTTTAATATGGTTTGTAAATAAACCTCATGTGACTAAGCAACCTAAATTTTAATGTTTTAAATTAAAAATTGAAAAAGTTACATGTGGCTAATGACTACCATAGGGGACAGAAAAGATCTAGAGAGTGATAGAAAGAAGGAAAAGAATTTGCCTTTAGGAATTGGGCATTTAGAAAGATTGTAGTAAGGAAAGAGATAGCAATTTAAAAAAATGCATATATGTGCATATAAAATGTGCAAATATATTTATGCTTTATTTATAGTTTGAATAATTATTAAGATAAAACAGTTTAAAATGAGAAAAGTAGAAAGAATATTTAATAAGAAGACAATTTAGTAAATATTTTCTTAGAAAAATTAGATAGCAATATAGAAATACATTAGAATTTCCAGAAAATGTTGGAGGACACCTTGTTTTCCGAGCATGATTTTAATTTAAAATCTAACTTCCTTTTTTGTATGATTTTCTCCAAACTTCAGTCTGCTTGGTGCAAACCCATAAAAGATTTAGGTCTGGTCTCAAAAATAAGACATTTCAGTTAAATATGGAATTAGAGATGGAGTCAAGAGAGTGTTGACTATTATTTAAAGAAAATGTAGACAAGAGGTGACTTGTGAAGAATGAAAAGGGAAATTGATTGGCAGTCTTGATGAGATTAATTATTTCATAGGTCACAGGTCATAACTTCCCATGCTTCTCCATATATTAAAATCATTCCAAATATTCATGGATATGTTGTAACACTGAAATTCTCTTACACTGAAATACTTACTCTACCAGTTTTGAGTTTCTTTGATACTTGTTTATTATTCATGGATTTGCACATCATCAAATCCCTCCGTTTCACTCATTTGCAAGTGTTTGATTATTATTTAGCCAGATCCTTTTTAAAATTTATATATTTATATATTAATTCATATATTAAAGATGTGGGGTACAATTCAGGGTCAGATATACAAATGGTCATTGTTGAGGTAAGTAACTGAAAACCATAATAGACTTTTTCCCCTTCTTTTACCCTTTCCAAAATTTCTTGTCATTTTCTCAGATTCTAGAAATAACTATAACTGTTCTTCTGGATCAGAGTCATATGTCTCAACTTATCTTTCAAATTTTACCCAGAGTAATCAAGTACTGCTTATAGTTAACTATGCATTTACTATGGGTCCGACACTGTGCCAAAAGTACTTTATATGTATTAGCTTCTCTATTCCTCATGACAAATATTTAATTTTTGTATCCTAAAATCCATTTTATAGATGAAGAAACAGATATTGACCAACCATAGATATTGACCATCTTACCTTGAGATGACCCTGAATTCACGTTTTAATGTGAATAAAATATACAAAGTGCATACAAAGTCTTAACTCTTGGTTATTACATTGTCTAAACTTTTTAACCATTCATTTGTTTTGAATTCTTCTTCTCGGTGCCTATAGGCTGACAGGCTGATGACTTAGCAAGAGAAACAAGGTCCTTCACAATATGGCTCTATTTTCTATTTCTATCCTATCTTCCCCATAACCTTCAATCTTCCAGTTAGACATATTTCATTCCAACTATATGCAATTACTCATGCTTTTCTGACTATGCTTTTCACTCTCACTGTCTATCCCATTCACAATATAGAATGCCATTCCCATTACTTTTTAAATGTTGCCTATTTTGTCTTTCTCATCCTTTAAGACTCAGATAATTATTGCCATTAAATATGGCAGATTGCCTACATACATTTATCTGAACTCAAGCCCAAAACTACATATTAAATAACAGCAAAATTAGGAAAAAGTAGAGACTCACAGAAAAAATAATCCAATACATCTTTGAAGATGAAATTTAGGATGAAGTAGTATCTGGAGAAGCAGAGGCAATTGCAATACAAGGATCTTCAGAGCCAGAAGCTGCATGGTCACACACAAAATTCCTGAGAGAATCAGGGCTCTGAGGCACTGAATAGTTTTAAAAGCTGGAAGATGTTTTGGGCTTAAAAGATAGGATTGGTCAACAGTCTTTTTAAAAATGATTTGACAGGCTCCATGTCTTCTTCTTCACATGACATAATTGGGTGCAAAATTAATTATCTTGCTTTATTAAATTAATTATCTAACTTGAAGCAAATGGCACGTCAAACATTAGGGAGAGTCAGGACTAGAACTGAGCAGAGGAACATACAACAAAAGTCAGGCTCTGCCTGGATCTCTCTCTGGATCTGAAACATCAGTACTCAGGAATAATTCTGGTAGCTTAGTAAAAAGACCCTTTTTGAAAAAATTGAACTAAAAAGATCTCCAGACAAAATTCTTACAGATCAAGCAGTGAAAAAACATGAATCTTCATGCAATCACCCTATAATCAATTATACCAGTCAACAGCCCTGCCTATACATGCTAACTGTAAATCAGTCTTTTAACATCTCACTCTTAATTATAAAAATAATTGCAAAAATAAGCCCAAATATAAAGAAAGTCTCTATCCTGAAGGAGGAAGAAAGCACAGGGAATAGGCACTCAGAGAAAACAAAACAAATAAAATACATATGGGAGACAGAAAAAAAGTGAATACAACCTATTAGTAATATGCATAGAGAGTTAAAAAAAGATATTATATTCATAATTAAATACAGCAGTACTAATATTAAGATAATAAAAGAACAAATGGAGATCAGGAAAATATAGTTTAAAATAAAAATTATGCCGGGCTCGGTGGCTCAGCCTGTAATCCCGCGCCTTGGAACGCTGAGATGAGTGGATTGCCTGAGCCCGCGGGTTCGAGACCCCCCTGGGCAACTTGGCGAGACCTCATCTCTACAATAAATTAAAAAATTAGTCGGGTGTGGTAGCGCACACCTGTAATTCCAGCTACTTGGAAGGCTGAGGCAGAAGGATCGCTGGAGCCCAGCAGGTTGAGGCTGCGGTGGCCGGGAGCGGCCACTGCACTCCAGTCTGGGTGACAGAGTG
>CAUYQG010267766.1:0-27206 GCA_963574415.1 Tarsius wallacei
CCATTTTTGTTTAGTTGCCTGTGTTTTTGAGGTCTTAGGCAGAAAATCTTTACCTAAACAGATGTCTTCAAATGTTTTCCTATGTTTTATTCTAGTAGTTTCATAGTTTTGCGTCTAATATTTAAATGTTTAATCCTTTTAAAGTTGATTTTTATATAAAAATAGGGGAGAAATAGGAATCCAGTTTCATTCTTGTGCATGTGAATACGTAATTTTTCCAGCAACATTTATTGAAGAATATCCTTTCCCCAGTGTGTCTTTGGTGACTTTATGAAAAATAAATTGGCTGTAAATATGTGAATTTAGTTCTGAACTCTTTGTCCTGTTCCACCAGTCTCTGTGTCTGTTTTTATACCAATGTCATGCTGTTTTGGTAACTAAAGTCTTGTAACATATTTTGAAGTCAAGTAGAGTGATGCTTCCATCCTAGTTTTTTTGCTCACTATTGTGATGGCTATTCAGATTTCTTTTTTCTCCCTTTGGTTCCCATAGGAATTTAGAATGGTTTTGTTCTAATCTTGTAAAAAATGACATTGGTATTTTCATAGGGATGCACTTACTCTGCAGATTGCATTAGGCAACATGTTCATTTTAGCAATATCATCTTTTTTCAATTCATGAGCATGAGATATCATTTCATTTGTTTGGGTCACTTTCAATTTCTTTCATCAGTAGTTTTCCGTGCAGAGAGCTTTCCTCTCATTAATTAAATTTATTTCTATGTATTTTACTTTTTTATAGCTATTGTAAATTGGATTGTTGCCTTGGTTTTTTGTTTTGTTTTGTTTTGGGGTT
Organism: Tarsius wallacei; assembly: GCA_963574415.1. Taxonomy (NCBI): domain Eukaryota; kingdom Metazoa; phylum Chordata; class Mammalia; order Primates; family Tarsiidae; genus Tarsius; species Tarsius wallacei. Next base: position 796 of record CAUYQG010267766.1, read on the forward strand.
TTTTTGGTAAAGAAACACCAATGATATTTGTATGCTGATTTTCTTTCCTGCAAAATTACTGAATTTATCAAATCTAGAAGGGTTTTGGTGGAGTCTTTAGGCTTTTCTAGGTATAAGAACATACTGTCTGCAAAAAAGGACAATTTGACTTTCTCATTCCCAATTTAGATGTCTTTTATTTCTTTCTTTTGCTTGATTTCTCTGGTAAGATTTCCAATAGTATGCTGAATAGAGGTGGTGAAAACAGGCATTCTTGTCTTGTTTCAGATCTTAGGGGAAATGTTTCCAACTTCTGCCCAGTCAGTATAATATTGGCTTTGAGTTTGTTACATATGGCCTTTATTATTTTGAGATATGTTTCTTCTACTTATAGTTTGTTGGGTGTTTTTATTATGAAGGGATGTTGAATTTTATCAAATGCCTTTTCTACAATTAGTTTCTTAATTCTGTTGAAGTAATGTATCATGGTTATTGATTTATGTATACTGAACCATCATTACATCCCTTGTATAATACACTTGGTTATGGTGTATTATCTTTTTGATGTATTGTTTTATGCACTTTGCTCATATTCTTGGAGGATTTTTGCATCTGTGTTCATCCAGGCTATTAGCCTGTAGTTTACTTTTTGTTGTGTTCTTGTCTGGTTTTTGGTAACAGGGTAATGCTGGTCTCCTACAATCAGAGAGAATTCCTTCCTCTTCAATTATGCAGGATAGTTTCAGAAACATTAATATTAATTTGTCTTTATACATTTGATAGGATTTATCTGTGTGAATCCATTCAGTTCTAGGCTTTTCTTTGTTGGGAGAACTTTACTACTAATTCAATCTCTGTACTTATAATTAGTCTGTTCAAGTTTTCAATTTCTTTCTGATTCAATCTCGGTAGGTTGTATAGTTTTAAGAATATATATTTTTACTAGGTTTTCCAGTTTTTTAGAGTTGTTCATTGTTGCCTTAGAAAATTTCTTTTGTTTCTGTGGCATCAGTTGTAATGTCTTCTTTTTCATTTCTGATTTTGTTTATTCAGGTTTTCTCTCCCTGGTTAGACTAGCTAGTGTTTTATAAATTTTGTTTATCTTTCTTAAGATAAACAAAACAACTTTTCATTTCATGGGTCCTTTGTATTTTTTAAAATTTTCTATTTTGTTTCTTTCTCTTTTTATCTTTATTACTTCTTTACTTCTGCTAATTTGGTTTGGTTTGTTCTTGCTTTAATATGTCGTTTATTGAGTTGCATTTTTATAATGTTTACTTGAAATATTTCTTTTTGATGCAGGTTTTTGTTTATTGGTATAGACTTTCTTCTTGTATTGCTCTTGATGCATCCTACAGGATTTGGTATGTGGTGTTTGGATTTTCATTTATTCAAGAAAGTTTTTGATATTCATCTTAATTTCTTTATTGACCCAATGATTGTTCATGAGCATGATGTTTAATTTTCATGTATTTCTATAATTTCCACAGTTTTTCTAGGTATTGTGATTTCAAGTTTGTTTTCATTACGGTTTGAGAAAATATAATTTTTAATTATATAATTTCAGTTTTTAAAAATGCGTTGACTTTTTTGTCTCCTCACATATGTTCTAACTCAGAGAATGCTTCATATGCTGATGAGAAGAATGCATATTCTACAGTGGTTGAATACAATTTTTTGTAAGTTTAGTAGGGCCGTTTGTTCTAGCATCTCATTTAAATCCAATTTTTGTGCTGATTTTTTCTTAGATAATGTGTTTAATGCTCAGAATGGAATGTTAAAGTCCTCCACTGTTATTGTAATGACATATTGACATCTACCTCTCTTTAAAATTGGCACTATTTGCTTTATGGATCTGGCAACTCCAGTCTTGAGTGCATATATATTTAAAATTATTTCTTTTTTTGGATTGATCTCTTTTATATAGTAATCTTCATTATTTTTCTGTTATTACTTGAAATCTGTATTATCTGGTATAAGAACACAAGGGGAGACAACCCTCCAAAAGAAAAACATAAATATCTTTTGGAGGGCAAGTCCCTTGTAGTACATTTGGAATTTGTTCCTCCAGATCAAAATTGTCAACTCAAGATTTTATTTGGAAGTTTTGGGAAAGTTGCATCCAAATTTGTAGAAGAAACATCCTGGGTTGTGGGAAGCAGATCTTCTATCATGACCATGCATCTGGCCACGCGGTGCTGAGTGTTCAGCAGTTTTTGACCAAACATGGCACAACCCTTGCGCCCCACTCTCCCTATCACTCATTCTCGTCCCAAGCAACTTTTTTTGTGTCTCCCTGAATGAAAAAAGTCCGCAAAGGAAAATGTTTTGCTGATGTGGAAGAGGTGAAACAAACAAAAAACAGCAGAAGCACTAAAAGGTATCATCATTGACAAGTTCAGAAACCGTTTTGAGCAATGAAAAAAAGCATCTAGATAGGTGATTTGCGTCAGTTAGAGTATGTTGAAAGTGACTGAGTTTAAACAGGTAAGAATAAATACACAATTTGTTACAAATAAATTTCACTTTGGGGGGGTCCCTTCTTGTATCTACTCTTGCTTACCATTGATTCCCAAAGGTGTGGAATATTTTCTTCAGTCTCTTTACTTTGATCCTACATGTGTTTTTGCAGGTACAATGCATTTCTTCTTGGCAGAAAATAGTTACATCACATTTTAAAAAGTCTATTCAGCCAGTCTATATCCATTAAGTGGATGACTCAACCTGTTTATATTCCACCTTGTTAGTGATATGTAAGGTCTCGTTTCTATTATATTATACTGTTAATTGTTTTCTGGTTGTTTTCAAAAATTCTTTCTTTTTAATTGTTTGTCATTATGGATTAATGGTTTTCCGTAGTGATACCATTTGAGTTCTTTCTCCTACTCATTTGTATGTTTGGTAAATTAGAGAGTTTTATAATTTTATGTGTTTTAATGATGGTAAATGTCATTTTGTCACTTGGAGGTTTAGGAATCCTTTGGACATTTATTTTAGGAATGGTCTAGTGGTGATGAATGCCCCCAGCGTTTTCTTGCCTGGGAGATGTTATTGCCCCTTCATTTATAAAGATATAGTATCCTTGATTGGCAGTTCTTTTTCCATCAGCACTTTCAATAGATGATCTTATTTTCTTCTGCTCATAAGTTTCCTCTAAGAATCCCATTGTTAGTCTGATGGAAGTTTTTCTATGGGTGACCAGGTGCTTTTGTCTTGCTGTTTTTAGAATCTTCTCTAAATCTTTGACTTTAGAAAGTTTGAATATGATGAAACTTTTCACATTGCATTTCTTTAGTGACCTTTGAGCCTCCTGTATCTGGCTGTCCAAGTCTCTTGCTTTACTTGGAAAGTTTGCATATGATATTTACTTAAATATATTTTCTAACCCTTTTGTTCTCTACTCACCTTAAGAAACACTGAAAAATTGAGTATTAATTTGCTTTATGTTGTCCCAAACATCATGAAGGCTTTGTTCACTCCCTTTTAAATTCTTTTTTCTTTATTTGTGTTTTACTGAATTACCTCAAAAGACCTCATTTCAAGTTCTGAAATTTTTCTTTCTCCTTGATCTAGTTTAGTGTTAAAGATTTTGAATGTATTTTGTATTTCATTTAATGAATTCTTCAGTTTCAGAATTTAAGTTTAATTTTTTTTACAATTATTTATTTCTTGGGTAAATTTATCATTTATATGCTTAATTGTTTCTTTTATTTCTATGCATTGTTTTTCAGAATTCTCTTGTGTCTTACTGAGCCCCTTTAAAATCAATTATTTTTAATTCCTTATATAGAATTTTATTACTTTTTATTGAAATCTCATGCTGAAGAATTATTGTTTTGTCTTGTCATAATCTCTTTTTGTTTATTTTTTAATTTTTTTCTGTGTCCTTAAAATTGTATATATGCATCTGGTGTACCTATTGTTCTTCAAATTGCTTTGAGTTTGCTTTTGTAAGGGAAAACTTTTTCTTGAAGATTTATGTATGCTATTGGTTATATTGGACAGATTGTTGTTTAGATTTGATTTTGATTTGGGATGCAGTAGTCTCTGTATGATTTATTTGGCTGCCAATAGCATTAGTGGTATCTGTGATTTTCGTGGTAGTTTAAGGTGCATTTATTAGTGGAGGGTATAGTGAATATTTGCTAGGAAGTGGAATGCTAGGTGGGCCAGTTTTCAAATCCCAGTGTTGACTGCAGTGAGCTAAGCATACCTGTCCTTGTGTTCCACAGAATGTATGCTGGCTCTAGTGCTAGTGAGTCCAGGTGGACTGATTCTTGGGCTTCCAGGTAGATTGCTCAGATGCCACTAGTATCAGTAATAGACCAGGTATGTGGGCATTTCTTGGGTCCCTGGACAGTAGATGTAAAAAATGGCAAAAACAGTTGTGAAGCAACTAACTTGAACTCTAATTGTGCACTCTGGTGGTGACAGTGGCTGTGACAGACTGGCTTATAACTGGTTCACATAGGTGGGTGCCAGCTGTGGTGGTATCAGCAGTTTGGTCCAGCCCAACCTCAGCCTGTGGGAGTACCAATAGTGATGGGCTGGGCTAGGTGATCACCAAGCCCCTGGATAGCATGCTTGGATTCTAAGGGGATGGGATCAGGTCCACAAACTTATCTTCAGTCCCCTGAGGGTATGATTAGGCACTGGCTATGATATGAAGGGGCAGGGTGGTTCCCAGGTTGCTGGCAGAATGCTCATGTGGAAGCAGTGGTGGTTGCATTGTAGACCTGTTTCTGAGGAGAACGTTGCCCATTTCTGTGGAGGCAGCATAGACAGGCAGCTATGTAGCATGTAGTTTTCTCATGTCTCTATTGCACAATTGTCAGCAGCAGTAGCAGTGGAATTCATCCTTATGGTCCATCAAAGTGTCCAAACTCTCCCTTCTTCTCTCTCCTTGGCCCAGAGACAGCTATGATGGCGACAATCCCAGGGCAAGATGTTTTGGAAGCTGGAATCTCAGAATGGCATCAAAAGCCTGTGGAACTCAGTGGGTTGCCTTTCTGGAGCAAGTCCTCCGTACAATCACTAAGCAGCTCCCTATGTTAGTTTGAGATCTGTGAGGGTCAAAGGACTTTCCTGTGGCTAGGATTGTAGAACTTGGAGGGAAGCAGTTCATGGTGGAAAGAAGTTCATGGAGGGCTGTAGATGACACTCACTGGTCTTTTCCCTGTGTCTGGGAGCTTTTCCTTGCTCCCAGTTGATTCTCGCCAAGCAGGCTGCTTCACCTTCCTCTTCTTCGCTTTTCATGCTTTTCAACATTTCCAGTGCTGTCTCTTAGATGATTTACTGAAAATGTGAATATCTACTTGCTATACTGGTTCCTCTCCATAGAAGAGGCATTTACCAGCTGCATCTAGTCAGGCATCTTCAGAAATTTTACTTCTTTATATGCAACCTTTGACCCTTGTTTTCCCCATGCTAAATTGTTGTTTGGTAAATTTCACATGTAATAATGGACATTTCCTGATTTAAGCATGCGACTTGAAAAATTTTTAAGACACAAACTAAAGCATGTTAGAACAACCTGGATTTTTGGAGCACTTATTCATGTTGGTTTCAAAACCGGTTAATACCCAATTAACATTTTTTGCTTTTGGTGATACACATTCATTCTTGTATCACCAAACAGCAACAACAACAAAAACAAACAAACAAACAAACCCTTGCTTTTTTTTTGTATGTGGAGTTTACAAAATCTCAATTTATGGTAGGTGTGTTTTCCATGGTAATATGGCCAGGTTTCATTTTTTAATATACCTTTCTATTAGATTCTCTTGTTTATCCATGTAGATGCTACTATGTTAGACAAAAGCAATGTTACAAGGCAAGTTTGATAAAAACAAAAATATATATGGACATAAGTATTTCTAAATAAAATTACATCTTTTATTTTCCAAGGGGTAAAGTTTTTTTCACCATCTCATTACAGAAATGAAAATGTATAATATACAGATCACATTTGTGTCCCTTTGTTTTGATATCATTGAACACATAAAGAAGACACTTTCAAAAGTTATAGTAGTATTTTCTTGTCAATTGATAAAGAAAAAGACACACATAATAAAGATGCTCTCTATCTTCTATGAATGTGACACCATGTCAAGATGAAGCAGAATAGAGAAAATTTGCTGTAATGTAATTTTCAGTAGGCTCAGTGGCTCTCTATAGTGTAAAAAAGAGTATTAAAATCTAGCTTAAATATAAGCAATGAAAGAGGAAAGTGTTGTTCTTTCTGTTTTTTTTTTTTTTTTAGTGACAAGAAAGTGTTTGGGGCCTGGGATAATTAATTGTCTTTACAAAACAGCAGGAGTTCACTTAGACAAATAACCAGCATTTACATGTACTTTAAAAAAATGTGAGATAAACTAACCAGCAACCACTAATCTGAGAACAAAGACTATAATAATAGCTATAAACAGTCTTTATTTTCAAGCATATTATCACTAAAATGTTTACTTCTCTACAAATAGAGGTAAAGCAGATTTACTTCTGCTTTAAATGTTAAATGTTAACTTCTGCAAAAACAGATACAAAAGCTCATTCAATAGTAATGTGCTTTGCTGTACTTTCAAATATAAAATATTGAAAATTTGAAAATACAATTTCTCAGAATAATGTGGTACTATAATATATATAAAACATGCTGTGAATATCTACATTTGAATAAATTATTCTGCAAACAGAAGGATTTCTGTGTTTTTGTGTTAAATTGGCAAATAAATTACTAATATATTAAGATTTGGTTTTACTACCTCTCAAACAAAACATTTCAGTATAATTTTAATATTTATATAAGATGATAAGATTTAAATAGAACATTAGTTGAGAATGAATCTAGAATAAATTCAAGAAGTATATTTATATTCTTGCTCCAATTTAGAAATGTATATATACTTTCAGGAATGACTCAAATCAGTTCACATTTATCCAATGGCAATGCGATCAAAAGAAAATATTTGAGTTTCAATTTTTTCAAGTTAATATTCACCATCTACATTTTACACTCCAGATAATAATTCAAGTATATGACAATTCCTAGTGATGTCTCAAGAAATTAGGGATGTACTTTGACTTTTTTACTTTACTAATGTAAAGTTATATTGCTCTTGTGTTTCATAAGAATAATTTCGTGTGTCATTTATATACATAATCAGCTTTTACATAACAGGGAGAGGAAAAAAACAAACAAAAATTTTTACTTATTTTATTCCCTACCTTTGCATCCAAATATTCCTATAGATCGCAGTGTAAGAATTCCAAAATTATTAATGCTGAATAAAGTAACTGACAAGGGAGTCTTTATTCACATATATTGAATATATCACTTAAATATATTTTATTTTGAGGGGACAGTATCAGATACTTTTCAACAAATACGAAATGGGTAAAACTAAACATCTTCTGTTCATTTTCTTTCAGTATAAATCACATTATGATAAAGAGTGCAGTCTCTGTGTTAATACCCTTCAGTACAGTATATTATATTTCATCTAATATTTAATAAAAATCATAATAAGCATAATATCTTAATCTATGTGGCCTATTAATCACATTGATTACTAATAAAAGCATTAACTCTAGCTCATAAAATCCTCAGTATGTATGAGTTAAAATCAAACTAAGGATGAATTAAAATCTGTGTTTTCTGGGATATATTTTGAATAATAGGTGAGCGCATTTAGCTTTGTGCCTGCTGGCTAAAAGTCTTCTTGATTGTCTAGATTCACATTACCAGTTCCCTCTGCTCATTATTCCCCCTTGGCTAATTGGCTCTTTTCCTTCATTTGTACTAATTAGGCTACATTTAGTTTGGCACACTAGCTTGAATGGTGACACCAAGGTAAAACAGCCTTAATAAAGCCTAGCTATGAAACATTGCTACAGGATCATTATCAATTCCAAACGCGCCTTCAAAAATCAATTTAAATAAGGGGAAATTCAGTGATATATAAAGACATATATTTCAATTTTTCAAAAAATGAACCACAGTCTCTTACCTTTATTTTTAATCTCTTTAAAAATTTTCTATGAACTTCATGATGGCAGAGGCAATTTTCATTTCTTAGATGTATAAAAGGTTTTGTGTTCTTAAAAGCTTAATCCATTTTTTTCTCACTGTCTCTTATATTTTTTATTAGGTACTGTCGGTCCCATGGTCATCAGAAATTATAATAGAGTTGGATAAGCTTGGTGCCATTTGGTGGCCAGATTGCTTCAAAAATTATAGGAGACTGCCATCCAATAAGTTGACTTGTTCTTCAATTTTGCAAGCTGATCATGCTGATGGATTTTTTCACCATATGTAGTGGCTTCTCCTGGATGCACAAACAGGAAACTTTGCCTCAAGCAGAGAAGTTGAAACTTACTAAGCATGTCTCTTCTGCCTGAAGTAGTTCTTTTAATAATTCCAGAGGGTGAGAAAAGTTTCCAATTCCATTTTGTGTTGCTATCAAGATGCTCGCCTTGTCCTGAGAGACGGCTGTCAAACTATCGTTGGGAAGGGGCCATTGAGGAAGAACAGATGGCGACAACCGGCGCAAGAGAACATGGACAACTTCCAGGTCTCAGAAAACTAGAATCATAAACTTAGCTTTGAAAAGAACTTAAGAGCCGGGCTCGGTGGCTCAGCCTGTCATCCCGCGCCTTGGGAGGCCGAGGTGAGTGGATTGCCTGAGCCCGCGGGTTCGAGACCCGCCTGGGCAACTTGGCAAGACCTCATCTCTACAATAAATTACAAAATTAGCCAGGCATGGTAGCACGCGCCTGTAGTTCCAGCGACTTGGGAGGCCGAGGCGGAAGGATCGCCGGAGCCCAGCAGGTCGAGGCTGCGGTGGCCGGGAGCGGCCGCTGCACTCCAGTCTGGGCGACAGAGTGAGACTCCAAGTCAAAAAAAAACAACTTAAGAAAACAATTATCCTACCAGGAAGATTAAAGCATATACAATGGATCCATGAGCAATGAAAAGACAACAGTAGAACATGCCTAGTTACAGGTTTATTGCAATCTCTTAATAGGAAGACTCCCAGTGGTAATGAGTTGGTACAAGAAAAGCCCAATGACAAATTTCAAATTAAAAGCATGTAAAGGGATTTTGTGTCTAAAACTGTATTTTAAAAAATTAAGAAAATCATGCTGGCACTATTACAGAGGAAGAATTATTGTAGTAGAAGAATTATTAAAATGTATAGCTTAACAACCTTGAAGAGAAGTGCTTTATTAAATTAAAAATATAGTAATCAATAACTCCTAATTCTTAATGCATAACAAATATTTTTCAAATAATTTACAAAAGAAATAAACCCAATATAATGTGTTTGAAAATAGTGTTATATACAGAACTTAGGTAACTAATCTTGTTTTTCACAAGTCATTTGAGATGATATGATAAAAAAAATCAGGATTTCAAAGTCTTTAAATGCCAGCAGTCAGCAAAAATGCAGGTGATTGGTTTATGCATGTTTGATTTTACTAACAAGCATACAAAGTCAACATCAAGACGTGTGTTAAGTAAACCACAGATGCATGGCTTTTACAAAAGATAGAAAGAATTTAATACAGTAAGTTTCCCCCTACATATGAACCTTCAAGTTGCAAACTTTCAAAGATGCGAACACATGTTTGTATGTCCAATCATCCAATCATGTATTTAGTTGTGTCTGATGTACATAGCTACACGCATTCATCCTTCTCAAGGTATTGTACTATAAGAGTAAAAGGTTTCATTTTTGTGTTTGTTTTGTATTATTTGTGTGAAAGTATTATAAATCTATTATAACACAGTACTGTATGGTCGATTGTGTTAGTTGGGTACCTATGCCAACATTGTTGTACTTATGAACAAATTAGTTATATGAATGTGCTCTTGGAATGGAACTCATTTGTAAATAAGGGACTCACTTTAGAACATTACCTTGTTAACCTCACTTTTATTGTGGATAAATCAGTCAACTCAAGGAACTTGAGGATATAGGGCATACCCCACGGGTGTCTTCTGTATTCCATGTCTAATGGCATGAATTTTATTAGTTCAATTTTTTCTTTTCTCCGTTTTTTATTTTCCAGCTTGATTCTGTTCTTGATTCTCCTGTAACACTATTTGTACAACCTGCAATAAAGCCCATCAGATTATTTATATATGTTGTTTTTCTTTTTTGCATCTCCTATTGCAGCATGGTCAAGGAAGAATCTTGTGGTTGCATTTATACATCTATGGGTTTCCAGCCATGACTTCTAAACTATTTTTCATTTAGCTCTTATCTACACCCCTCACATACAGACCTCAGCAAACTTTGTCGTCTCTGCTTTCAGAGTACATCTCGGTTTCATTCATTTTACTGCATCTCAATTACCACCATCCTTATTTAAACCACTCTCTGTCCCAACCCATTTGTTATTTGACATTCTTAGTTGCCTACAATTAATACTAAACAGGTAAGTGGTCTTTCTAACTTATAAATAAAAAGTATAACATAGCTCCGCTCAAAATTGTCTTACAATTTTCTAATTCACTTGGGAGAAAAATTAAATTCCCAATTATAGCCAACAAGATGCTATAAAATTGGATTTCTCTGACTTTATCACATAGCAGACTCATCAACTAAGTTTCGTTCACAAAACTTCTGGTATTCCCTCAAATACATTAAGCTAACTTTCACATCAGGACTTTGCATCATTTGATCTTTTTATTTAGAATTCTGTCCATATTGTCACTTGACTGGCATTTTCCAATCCTTAAATTTTTTTCATTGAAACTTTTACTGAAATATTATTCACATTATCTTCCCACTTTAACACACAGAATTAGAGTAAATATATTGTATGTATATCTTTCTTTTTATTATACTAATCATTATCTAAACTTATGGTTTTTTGTATGTACATTTTTTTCCTTCACTAGAATATTAGCTAATGAGAGCATACACCTTACTTCTTTCATTGACTGTTGCCACTGGAATTGGAACTGTGTATACCCAAAGTGAATGCCCAATAAAAATATTGAATGAATAAATGAATCATGAATGAAAGTGAACTAAATATACCAAAAAAAATCTGTATATCTGAATTATTCGGTGAATGATACATTTTATTACCAAGAATTCTAATATGTTCCAAAGTGTACTTCATCTAAAAATATAGCAAAGTTTTTATTAAAAGATCATTCATGTAGATGTGTTGAATATATTTATTGGACATTTTTTCCCTCAGGAATCGATAAACATTGGGCCCCAAAGATGTGATTGTAATACTGGAATAACTTTGAAAATTGCTATCAATCAAGATTCTAAGTGTTTTTTTTAAACAATTTTAGCAATATTAATAAAACCTATAATCTAATTCACCTTCTCGTTCTTTTTTTTTATTATACTTTAACCTGGAGCCTAAAGTTTTGAAATGACTACTCAGTCTTGCTAAATGTCATCCTATATGATCTATTCTGTCACTCCAATATGCCAAAATCTTTTTGGGATTCTAATTCAGTCGTCTAAATATCTATTATTCCATGTTTCTGTCTGTATCCTAAAAATTGGTGCCAATAATACAAGTTACTGACTGCATTAGAGTGCAGAATTGTGAGATGAAAGAGCCAGATATTATAATACATTTCTTTCTTGTTTAAAGTTAACACATATTTGTATATATATTTTAGTTATGTAGTATGCATGCATATAAATAGGTATAGCATATTAGGTTTCAATTCATAAAGTAAAATATAGAAACTATTTTCTGAGCTCATGTAGACTCAGTCTACTCTGTTAGCTATGAAGCCTTTAACACTTGCCTGCAATGGCTTGTGACAAAAGCCAGCAATCAGCAGATCTCACAGCCCTCCACCTGTTACCCTGGCATCATGGAATGTACATTTAGGTAATTTAGCTTCTCTTGGGCTCAAAGCCTTTTCTCTGCTATACAGCAAAGCCAGAACACATGGTCAGGTAATTCTCACTCTAAACTCTGCTTCGAGGCACTAAATGTCTGGAATGGAGCTGAAAAGTATAACATTGTCCTCACACCATCATCTTAGAACCAGCCAAAGGAGTCCATGGCCAGTTGTCCCAAACATGTACTTAACTATTTTTTTGCACACAAATCCTGCTCACAGGTTGCCACCTTGCTCCATTCTCTCACAATCCTCTTGTCTGCCTCACGAAAGAATCAACTAGAGAAAAACTGACAGCTGAAAGAAAAAGGACAGAACAGGAGGATAAGATAGCAATTGCATGTGAGAAAAAAGTTGCAAGCCCTTGTTGGCAAAATGCCACCAAAGAATTGCAGGAATCTCATGTGAGAAGGCTGTTGAAGATTCATCTTTCAATCTTCATAGGGTTTAAGGGACTATGAACACCTTTTTAAAAAAAAAATCTTTTTTTTTTTTTGGTGTCCTGATGTTTTACATTCGCCAGCAACTGGTAGGTTGCAACATCATGGGGTCGTTTGAAATTACCATATACATCAGCTGTTATTTGAAGGAATCTTTCACACACATGCAATATGGAATTGCAGATCGTATTTTATTTTATCTAATAATAATCTTACAATATGTGAAATAATAAAGAACAGCTAGACCCATTAGCAGAAGCTGGAAATGAGGCTGATTAATATTTGTCTTTTCTTGGGCACCATTATTCTACCAGTTTCATACTAATAGATTTTTGATGCTACCCACATCTATGAGAACATCGGTTAAGGTACTCGGATTTCAGATCTTTTATTTTCTCACACTCATTATTAAATATAGACATCATTTATTCGTGAATGCAACTGAACCGAAGCCAAGATCCAGATTTTATATTTCTACCATTCATATCTTATGAAATACTGTATGCACGTATTCAAAAAATTTAAAAAATGAAAATAGGGACATATGGTCATTGATTGCAAATAAGTTTTATTCTGACTGGTAACAATGCTGAATAAATCGTTGGTCGCAATAAACTCTATATGGGATGGGATATACACAAGGGAGTATATTGATGAGTGGTTAGAATGTCTGGGAACATGAGGAAGAAAATGTACATTTTGGGGGTGTAAGGTAATATCTAGAATATAGCTCAAATGTTGATTAGGGCATAGATAGCATTTGGAATGTGAGACATAAATAATTCATGCTCTTTTTAAATGAACAAGTTATCTTTCATAGCTATTTTGTATAAAACTGTTTTGAAAACATATAAAAAGGTTTTGAAGGACATTTGTATGTTATGAAAACTACATTTTTAATATTATAAAAAATTAGGCAAATTCGATTTGTATTCTTAAAACAAGAATCAAAAAAGAATGATATGAGCTCTCAGGAGTCCTTCAGTCTTTGTTCTCTCCATTTTGTGAAGCAATATAAAATGAAAACTCTCACTTTTCACCTCAGCACTTGGAAGAGTGGGATTTGACCAGATACAGTAAGCAGAACTCTAAGACGTCTCTTCATATTTCTGACCCCTAATCTAAGTACAACAGTAAAAAAACTTCGCATATGTAACAAAATATTACTTATTACCCAACTTCAAATTGAAATATTACCTTGGGTTATCCAAGAAGGTACTGCACGTTCGAATGAGCCCAAAAGTAGCAGAAAAAGATGCGGAGGAGGAAGCTAGTAAGTCATAGAAATCTGGAGCTCAAGAACTCATCTGCTTCACCGCTTTTAAGGTGGAGAAAGAAGGACATGACCAGGGATCACAGTTCATCTCCAGAACCTGGGAACGATCCCTGGCTAATTAGAAAGGAAATCAGAAACTCAATTTTACAACTGCATTGCACTAAATTCTGCCAACACCTGAGTGAATTTAAAAGAACATTCTTTCATGCAGACTCCAGACAGGAAAGTAGCTTGCTAAAACCTTGATTTCTACCTTGTGAGGCTCTATCAGAGAGACAACTGAGCAAAGCTGTGCTCGGACTCTTAATCCACACAAACTGTGAGAAAACCCACAGGTGCTGTTTTACACCCTCAAGTTTGTAGCAATATGTTACAGCAGCAATAGAAAACCAATACACCAACAATAGCAGCCTCTACCTGCCTCTGTATTCTCCCACATTGTCTGACTTCATGATTTTCTGTTTATCTGAAAGCAAAGTTCTAGTAAAATTGAGGAGACACTATTCTAGACACATAAGAGCAAGAGACTACGTTGTAGGCTATACAACTTTGGAATTTCTTCTTTCTATCTTCTGGAGACATGGCAATTACGTTTATTTGAGAAAAAATAAAAGTCAAAGCTTACTAGGCAATTTTGTTGTGAGAATATTTCTTCCAATGAGTTTTGTTCTGAAAAATAAATAACAAATTGTCATTCAAAAAAAGAGCATTAATATTTTCCCCGGTACATTAAAGCCTTTAAAGGAAGGTTCTTTTTATTAAAATATACATGTTACTCAGAAGGAAAAACATGACAATAATGTTGAAGTTGAATTTAAATAATAAGGAGTTGAGAAATGACTTTAGAATGGTTTGCTGACAAAGGCAAGAAAAAAGTGTTTGACACATACACAAATATGACTAAATAAACCCAGAGCATACACTTTTAAAAATCCAGAAAAAATAAAGCATTTCAAGTAGACATGATAAACGGTCCTAATTTAGGCTCCTAAATTTTAACATAAATAATTGGATTTGATAAATAGGAGCACATTAGCGCTCTTAGCTATATTAAATTTCACAGGGAAGCCTCGAATTTGTGTGTTGAGAAGTGAATGAGAAAAGAGAGTTAATGAGAAGTTTATATGAAAAATGGAAAAGTTATAGATGATAACAGATAAAGTAGATTAATAAATAACGGAAGAAATTCTTTAGAATGCAAAACGCTTAATCATACTCATAAACTGAAAGAACCCTCCAGTACAAGAGCTACTTTAAAGACACAGGAAAAGTTAAAATGATAAGAGTGAGTGATTACCAACCATAGGACCAGTCCTCTGGAGTTCAAGACAGTAGCAGTCAGTCAGAAACTGGTAGCATCTTAGCGTGGGTTTGCAGGTGAAGTGGAAACCCTGGTGGTCAGGTGAGTCTTGCACAGCTGAGGATGAAAAGCAAAGGAGAATATGGGGAGGCACAAGTGACCCTGCTGAGTGTAGCAGAGCACTATTTTGAATGTGAGGATGTTCTTTAGAAAATTCCCAAATTTTTCAACCTGGGTGTTGATTTTAATTCCTCTGACACCAAGATGCCAGAGTCTGAAAGTGAAGCAGGACTTAAGTCCCATGTGCTTAGCACTGACAGGTGTCCTAAGAGTATGACAAGTTCGTGTTCATATATTAAATTTATCGCTGGTAACAAGTGTTCAGGGGGAATACCTTTATTTTTCTGAAAGCAATTTTATTTATAATTTTTTTCTCTCTCACAGTAGAAAGGTTAAAACAGTTCAACCTTCAACTGCTGTTACTGGAAACGAATACAGGTTTACGATGAAATTGACTTTTTAAACTATATCTCTGTCTTATTTTGTTCTGGGATACTATAACAAAATACCACGCACTGGGAAGTTTATAAAAGAGACATTTCTTTCTTATAGATCTGGAGATTGGGAAGTCCAAGATCAAGACACCTACAAGTTCTTTGTCCGGTGAGGACCCAGTCTCTACTTCCAAGATTGTTGCTGCATCCCTGAATATGGAATAGGGCACAAAGGGTTGAACCTGGCATATAACAGCAGAAATGGAAGGGCAAAAGGCTTCAGGTGCTCTTTTCAACCACTTTATGATGTCGCTTATCCCATTCATGAAGGCTCCACTCTTGTGATTTTATCATATTCCAAATGCCCCATCTCTTAATATCACACTGGCAATGATGTTTCAACACTCAGACTACAGCAATCCATAAGACTTACAAGGTCCAACAATTAAGCTTGCAAGTTCATTCTAGAAAAAGTGTTACATATCTCATTGCTGGTATCACTTCAGTCACCTTCAAAGTACTCACTCCCCTTGGGAAACTATGCACCATTGCTAGCACCTAGTCTACCCATCAAAGCCATTCTGGAACTCTTTTTCCAGAATGTGATCAGAGCTGTCGTTGTATTACCCTTGATTCCTGAATTTCATCACATACCTTCCTTTCAATATTTCCTTTATCCCCAGGTAAAGAAAAAGTCACTGAGGGCCAGATCAGGTAAGAAGGGAGGGTGTTCCAATACAGTTATTTGTACAGTGCTGCCAACAGAAACTCACAATGGCAAGTTCGTGAACTTAATTGTCCAACTTCAAAAATAGGACAACAGCTCTGGTGGTCATTCTAGAAAAGAGTTCCAAAATTGCTATGACAGGTGGACTAGGTCCTGACATCAGCGCATAGCTTCCCAAGAGAAGTACTTCAAATGTGACCATAGTGATATTCATCAATGAGGGAGGTAGCACTTTTTTTAGGATGGTTCAGGAACCTAATTGTCAGGCCTCAAATAAATTCAATTTTACAGAAACTCTTTAATCCTCAGATTTTCATCATTTTAGTAAGGGCATACCATCAATATAAAATAACATCTCTTTGTTTGGTATAGATTTTTTGCACAATATCTTGTAAAATCTATACGTCTGGTCTGCCCAAATCCCTTTCTAACCTTCATGAATTCTAGAATTACAGATGATTTTTGCCTAAGATTCCCAAGAGTATCCTAAGCCACGTATTAATACTCATTGTTCAGAAAATAATGAACCTTACAATTATTTCTTCTCTATCCTGAGCAAAACAAAATCAATAAGAAAAATTATAAATTTGTTTAAAATAATAAACAGGTACTGAAAGCTTATAAATAATATCTTAATATTATCTGCCTTTCCATTGTATTGTTTTCAGGGTATGGACTTGATTCTCGAGATCTTATCTTGGCTTTGCAGTTTGATTTTACTGTCTGTGATTACTCTTTTTGTTGAATATTCCCCACCACAACCCAGATGCTGGCCCTCATGTGTCTTATTTTGTGTTGTTAACTTTACAAACACACTTTATTGCTCCTTTTATGATGTGTTTGTGCCAAGGACATACTTGATTCATTAATCTATTCATAATATGGCAAAAAATAAGCAAAAACTCATTTTCAGTGTCATCCAGATTGCTAATTTTTATTTTTAAACATATTTAATTCTAAAGTGTTTATTTTGTTGTTACCCATATTATTAATTTTCAACATCCATATTCATAGAGTTAAGAATTGTTTTCTAGTTTTGATATATAATAGTTTTGACTTCAGCAAGTTAAATCATTTTTTGCACCTCCATCTTCTCATTTATTACAAAAGAGAAATGGAATGAAAATACCTACCTTACAATCTTGAGAGTTAAGTACTTAATCCTTACAAATTGAAGTGAAAAATCGCTATACATGGTAAGCTTTGAAGTGTTGTGATTGTGATTGTGGCTTTGGTGTAAACATACTACCAATAATCTTGCTTTTATCATATGCTAAGCAATTATGAAACATATTATACTTTTATGAATTTGTGCTCTCCACTTACTATATGACAAATTACATTTATTCTATAGCTAAAAATATATGTTCCATTTTTTAAAAATACCCAACTAAAATATAATACATACTGGGCTTGTTAGTTATGATATATAAATGTATAATTTCATCCAGTTCCAGTAAAGATTGTTAATTGATAGATTTCCCTTAATTTGATTTTGAAATTTTTTATCACTTTATTAAATATCACGTATGTTATTCTAGAAAACAGATCTTAAAAAAAAATCTTTAGTAAGTCTAACTTCATTTTACCTAAGGAGTAAGTTCTTGCCAATGAGAAGTAATATGGGATTAAATTCTAAACCCATTAACTACTTCAATTTTACTTAAGTACTCTACGTATTTAAAGCTGGTATGTTGAAATAATGCAACTTATTGAAAAGTAGACAGTAGGGTATAATAGAATGTAAATGGAGATAAAATTACATGCATGACACAAGTAGGGGGGACCTCGTAGAAAGAACACATTGTTTAACCCAGTTTCATTAAAAAGTGTGAATCTATTTGTGGACAGAGTCCTCAGTGGCACCAGCTTTGCTAACCAAGTTGACAAAGCTTATGCCACATCAAACAAATATGGACATGAATATGTTATCATTGTGTAAGCACAAACTCATTTTGAAAGCGGCATTTGTCTTCATCCAAAAACATTCTTTAAAATGACTTAAAACTAAAAATATCATTAGAAGTTTCATTTTTCAAAAACAATCATTGCTTGGAAAAAAATCATTGCTTATTATATTTATCTAAAATTTTATTATAAGAATTTTTCTCTACTGTTTTAAAGGAAGCTTTAGAAATTTAATAAACAGTGTTTGAAACAACAAAAAAAAATATCATTTACCAATGGTACTGGATTTTTATAAGCTGTACAACAAACTGCAGCCTTACTGATAATTTTAGTATTTAATAATTGTGGTAAGAAACAACTTAAAAAGAAATTCATCATTTGTCATTTTCTGTCTTAAGAGTTTATAAGTAAAACCCACTAGCAGTTGTTGCTGTCTTTATGACACGTAAAACAACAGCAACTAAATCAGATATTCACAAATAAGTTAGAATGGTGATTTTTAAAAGTTAAAATATCCAATTATCTTAAGTTATAAAATTCAAATTATATATTTTAAAAAATTGCCTGTGGGGTTAGAATTTTTAGTACATTACCAACAATTTATACTTTAAACAAATTACTAAAACAAAAACATTTTAAAATAGGAAAGCATACCCTGCATTATAAAAAATACATACATATATATACACATATATATCTCCTCATAAAGATCCAGAAATTATGAAAAAAACTCAAACTTGTTAAAAACAATAGCACTGAAGCATGTTTTTAAAATATCGATCAAACAACTTATGAGTTAAAAGCAATTCTAATTACCCTCAAAATAACTCAGAGTTACATCGGGGAATTCAGAGAAGTCTTTTAAATGTCTCCAACAGAAAATTATTTATTTGCTATTTAAAGTAACACAAACCATTTTACAACATCGTTAAGAACTAAATTTTATAAAAGAAGTTGTTTCTAAAAAAGCAACCAACTATAGTTGTTACTGAATCACAGAAAATAATTTCAAAAGAAATTCTACAGCAGTACAATTTTATACCATCCTATCATTGAACTGTATGCCAAAAACGATCATGGCTTCTAAATCACATTTAATTTTCATATCACCTTGTTCAAATGGAAAGCAAGTACATTTGTTTAGGCATATTCCGTATTGGTGGAAATTGGTCTTCAGGTGGTACATTCTTCAGATAATAAACATTGTACCTAACATACAGTTTCTGAACCCTAAACCCTCCTCCTTGCCTTCCCTTTTAAAAATGTCCTCAGTGCCTATTATTTCCATTTTTATGACCATTTAACTCTCACATATATATGAGAATGTGCAATGTTTGGTTTTCTGTTGCTGTGTTAGTTAACTCAGGACGATGTTCTCCAGTTCCAAACATGTTGCTGTAAAAGAACTGATTGCATTCTTTTTTTTTTTTTAAATGGTTGTGTGGTACATCAGGGTATATATATATTGACCACATTTTCTTTATCCAATCACTGATGACACTTGGCTTTGTTCTATGACTTTGCTATTGTCAACAGTGTTGCAGTGAACATACAAGTACAGGTATCTTTTTCAGATAACGATTACTTTTCCTTTTGATAGATATCCAGTAGTGTGATTGCTGGGTCAAATGATAGTCCTATTTTTAGTTCTTTGAAAAATCACCATATGTTTTTCTGCAGAGATTGAAGTAGTTTACAATCCCACCAACAGTGTATGAGCATTCCCTATTCACATCCATGCCAACATCTATTGTTCGTTGACTTTTTAATAATATAGTCATCTGACTGGTGCAACACTATATCTTATTGAGGTTTTAATTTACATGTATCTGATGATTAGTGGTGTTGAGCATTTTTTCATGTTTATTGGCTGTACATGTTTTCTTTTGAGAAGTTTCTAGGCATGTCCTTTGTCTACTTTTTGATATAATTTTTTTTATATTGAGTTGTTTGAGGTTCTTCTAGATTCTGAATATTAGTCCTTTGTCTGTGGACATAATTTGAAAATATTTCCCCCCATTTCATACGCTCACTCTGTTGATAATGGATTTTGCTGTGCAGCCTCTCTTTAGTTTAATTATGTCCCATTTGTCTGTTTTGGGTTTTGTTGCATTTGTTTTGCAGGTCTTCTTCATAAATTATTTGTGAGGCCACTGTCAGAAGAGTTTGTCCTAGCTGTTCTTTTAGGATTTTATAGGCTCAGTCTTATGTTTAAGTCTTTATTTCACCTTGAGTTAATTTTTGTACATGCTGAGAGGTGAAGGTCCAGTTTCATTCTTCTGCATGTGACAAACCAGTTTTCCCAGCACCATTTGTTGAATAGAGTAGCCTATCTCCATTGTTTATTTTTGTTGGTTTTGTCAAAGATCAGTTGCTTGTATAATGTGAATTTAGTTCTGGGTTCTTTATTCTATTACTTTGATCTGACTTTTTTCTTTTTTTTCCTTTTTTACTGGTACCATGCTGCTTTAGTTACTACAGCCTTGTAATATTGTTTGAAGTCAGGCAGTGTAATGCTTCCAGCTTTGTTCTTTTAACTGAGGACTGTTTTGGCTATTTAGGCTCTTTTATTGGTTTCATATAAACCTTAGGACTGCTCTTGCTACTGATGCTGATAATTTTTTATAGGAAGACATCAATATTAAAAGAAAAAAAAAACTTTCCACATTCTTCTGTCCACATTTTTAGTGCTTCAGGGAGTCAAAAAATAAAGCAATTGTATCAATTATAGTAGTAACAGCTGATTGTTGCATGTATTCTCTCATCCAACATCCAGATGTATATAATAAAACTTTCTTATCAGTTCATTTAATAATCATGCCAAATTTTAATTAGGGGTTCTCTTCTAATCGTGTTTAAGAGCGCCCATATTTAATTGTATAAACCGTGTAAAAGCTAAACATTTTGAATAAACTAGTTAACTATTAGGTAACTGAATAATTTATAATAAATATTTTATAGTAAATGCTATGTGTTTTCCAATAAAAAATGCAGATTTGTTTATTTAAATTGTATGCATGTATGATAGTCTAGATCAAAACCAATAACCAGAATGCTTTGGGTTTTTTGGCTAATTTAATATAGAATGTGTCATTTTAAAGGCTCGTTACTGGTGGTTCATTCACATATAACATTATATATGCATGTATGTCTATGTGTTTTACATCTGTGTGTCTGTATATGTGGGTATATACACGTGATGTAGTCTAGAAAACCCAGCTCAAATAAAAAATAAGTTTATAATAAAAATTCTTATTAAAATGGAAAGTAGTTAATAAGAATACAAACATGTATATATTTATTAAATAAAAATAAAGAAATTTCTTTTTAACCCTATATAATTTTAAATTATATTTTGGAGAACTTGTATAATGTAAAATTAAATTATTTATAAAGGGATCTGAAAATTATATTTTTCTATTAACTGAAATAATTTGATTAAAAATCAAATTTCTGAATGTTCAAATTATTTTTTAACCTCATAGACTATTTATGAAATTAAAAAAAAAACCTTTGACATCATGTTAAGTAAAAAATAAATGTGCAATGAGTTTAGTTATTTTAGACTAAATTTTTCCCCAGGTCCATTCTGCTGATTTATTTCTTTTTGCACTACTTTTTTCTTTTGTGCATTTTTGTAATTTGTTTTCCCTTGATGAGGGAGCAATCTGTTTAACACTGTACAACATGACAGTTTATTCTTGTTGATATATACAAAAAATTAAACTATATATGTTTAACTTATTTACTTAATAAAAAAGAAAAAATGTATCTTCTCTACTTCTTTCACCTATCAACCTCTTTCATGAATCCTACTTCTCTATCTTCATTTTATTACTGCCTTGGAATGCCAGGGCCACAGTTTACATTTATTGCTGTAGAAAAAAAAATAATCTAATTGTTAGAATGTCAAGAGCCACAGAAATATACTGTCCAGCAAAAAAAAGTTGATTGTGTTTCTAAATTAAAGTGTAATTAATGTAAAGAAAATATATTACTTTTTATAATTACTATCAACTAAAAATAAAAATACATACACAAACATATATATACAAATCTGTTTAAAATAATTAACTAACAAAAGCTGTCAACATAAAATAAAGAATAAAACTACAATGTCCATAGTTATATATTAAAATATTTGGGTTATTTATAAAATACTTAGAGTTTTCAAATTTAAAAAGCTGTGACTCTCTGTGGTACTGAATACAAGAAAGGGGTTGATAGAATAAGTAAGAGAAAAATGGAGTCTTAGATGATAAACCACTGTTTTCTGGCCAAATTTAGAAAGGTGAACTGCACAAATTAACCATACTTTCTTTTTGTTGTACGAATTTCTATAGGGTGTACTAATAGTGATTAAATTTTTAATTTAGTCTATAGATTACCAAACATGCAGATAGAATTTGTGGGAAAAAAATAGACAGATGAAAACTACTACCATATGGTGGCCACCATATCTTAGGGGTTCACCCTTCAGACTTGCTCATGTCATGAGACAATGCTTGGAACAGACATACAAGTGATCAGCAGTAAGCAGAGCTGAAATTGACTGTGACTTTCTTATAAACTGAGTAAGAAGTATAATATGTTGTTGATGTACTACACAGAGTTTCAATAGGTGTTATTGCTACATCAGCTCACTAATAATTCTCTAAGCTGTTATAAGGCTATATTAAAAATAATTAGATATGCATATCTAGCAACATAGAGATATGCCAGATATAGGTATGCACTCATGTTTATAGTATACAACTTACAGTGCTTTCTAATTTTAACTTGTTTTCTTAAAAACCATTAAATATATTCTTATGTATACATATGCTATGTGTGTGAGCATAAATAAATATATGCAAAGAAAAGGATAAAACTTTACTTCTGTTACCACAAATAAAACGAAAGGACATGTAATGATGGATGGGTCAGAAGAACTGGACTGGGGTGAGATTATTAATTTTTAATACAATATTTTGTTTCTTGTATGACTAATATAATAATATCAAAAGAAAATGCAGTGAAAACTCAATATAAGGATATTTTGCACCATTTTATTTATTTAAAAACCATTGAAAACATTCTAAATGTAAACTAGATTTTAAATGATAACTATAATTTTTTAAAAACTGAACTGTGCAGCAAATATTTGGCAAAAACTGAGATGTGATACACATTTTCTCAAATTTGGATTTTCAGGTGAATAATATAGGGTACAAAAAATTCAGTTCCCATAGAGAAGCAAAATAACATTGAAGAATGGCAGGAGCAAAGGTAGAGACCTTTGTCTTTATCTAAAACAGTCATTCCAGATGTATTGAGATTTCTCTGATGGAAATATAGAAAAGAAAGGATTGATCATGTCACAATACTGTGGACTGAAGTTTCGTGTGTGTGTGTGTGTAGGGTCATTAGTAAGTAGGGCAACTGATGAAATTTCAGACTACATCTGGTGTCCTCCACACAGATACACATTAATTATTATGAAAGGTGCTTATGTACTTAACTTGCAAACACCAAAGAAAAGCCCAGCGTGTTGACCAAATTTTGATGTAGATGTAAGACTTCCAGGCCTATTTGTTCTTAAACAAATGGGGAAACATCGGATAGATAGCACACTTGAGGTCAGAAAACAGTGCAGCAAGTTCTACAAAGTTTTCAGAGAGAGCAAATATGACACATAGATTTCTTTCCATCCAAATGCAAGGCAGTACAGCAATTGACAGAAATTTCAAATCATGAAAAAATGTAGAAAATATATAGGCCTTGAGTCCATGCAGATTGAAAAACACATGTTGAGCAAAGCCGAGATGAATACCATGGAGCAGCAGATCTATGCTGCTCTCACATAGTGTTGCAGGAGTTTTTAACTCTGCTGTCAACTTAGACCAGCAACTTCAGATTCTTGTCTCATGACCAAGAAGATTAAGGAACAGGGTCACAAAAAGGATGAGTGAAAGAAGGAGTTTATTAAGTAACAAAGCTCTCTAGAAAAAGAGAGGGAGCCTGAAATGGGTTACCTGCAGTGGGGGAGGGTTCTGGGTTTTGCTCTCTTCCTTCTAGGGGCATTGTTCTTATTTGCATCTTACCCGCCTCTCACCCTCCTAGCTGTTTCCTAGTCTCAGCCTTTACTGAGCATGTGTGTCCTTGTCCAAAGTTACTCCATCTTGATTATTACCCCTAAGTACCACAGAAAAGCCCACTGGAAGGGCGTGTGTAAAACAGCAATACTAATGTCATGCTAATGATATTATAATAAGCTTAGGTTAAGTTAGGACACTTAGTTAAGCTATTGTGTCTGCATTCAAATGACAAAAAGTTCCTTTGAACAAACCATCCTGGCTTAAGAGGATGTTCTTAACCACATTAACCACATTTTCAATTACTAGTGATATAATGGGGGTGGTGCAGGGGTGCTTCCGAAGGTGTTAACTGCTCCTCCAGACCCTCTAGACCAGCAACCTCAGATTCTTGTCCCATGACCAAGAAGATTAAGGAACAGGGTCACAAAAAGGATGAGTGAAAGAAGGAGTTTATTAAGCAACAAAGCTCTCTAGAAAAAGAGAGCTTTCTCTGTCTGGTCTGACTGCCTCCTCTCTCACTAGACTAACAGTAGGAGCACTTTCAAACTTGATCTCTGTGAACTCAGCCAAGGTCTCTCTGAGCACACACACTCCAGAAAAAACACCATGTGTTCCATTCCTTGCTCTGCACAAACACTGGGCAACAGGTGCATGCCAAAGTAGAAGATCTGCTCAGAGAGGATGAGTGCAGAATTGGTTCACTTCCTCCCGCAGTGTGCAAGACAGTTTCGTGAAGGAGGAAACCTGATCAGGAAGGAGAGGTAAGCACCAGAGCCTAGGTGGAATGGGGAGAGGTTCCCACATGAAGGGCCCTCTCTGTGGTGCGAATCTGACTGACATGTTCACCACTGACACCTGGTGGAGCAACAGATCAGTGTCTCTCTTGCAGGACAGGAAAGAGAGTAGGGATCCAGCCCCTGATTAATGGAAGCTCCCTGAGAAGGCTTGGAGGGGAGAATCTCCCCACAACCAGCAGGGTCTCCTCGATCATACAAAGAACAAAAAGGCAGGCAGGAATCTGCATGCCCCATCCCACTACCACAAGCTGAGGTTACCCAGGAAAAGGAGGAGGGTAAATGATTCCAGGAGGTGATGAATCCAGTCATCCTCCCCCCTCTCTGCCACCAGCCATCAATCACACACAGCAGCAGGCAGAGAACCTAGCCTGACAAGTTTAACAGTGAAGACAGAACCTACAATAACAGGACTTCCTGCAAGGTGGAGCTCCCTCTTTTGCTCACTGAGATAAATGAGGAAAGACAAAGAAAATCCAACTCTCAGAATTTTAAAGAGATGGCTCACAGAAAAGTTGTCAACAGAACACAAAAAATGGTATCTCCTCAGTGTGATCTGTCTCAGTTGCCAGCCACAGAAATCAGAGAATGAATAGCATATGTCAACAGAAACTAAGAGAAACATGTAGCAAAACTAAAAGAAATTGTACAGAAAGTAAAAAGGGAGGTGGTCAACTTCAGAAAAGCCTACTCAGAAATAATGGAAATTCAGAAATAGTGGAAATAAAGAGCTCCATCATGAACAAAGTAACAAGTATTGGGAACAGGCTCAACCAAGCAGAGGGAAGAATCTCAGACCTTGAAGACCAAAATATAGCATTAACACAGTCTGTTAAAAAGATTTTTTAAATTTCCAAGAAGAAGGAAGAAAGCCTCTGAGAGATGTCTGACTTTTCCAAAAAGTCAAACCTACACCTGATTGTTAACCACCCCCCACCAGAAAGAGGAAGTTAAAAACACCATGGAGCAAATACTCCCTGAGGCCATTCAAGAGAACTTCCTCTGTTTTGCTAGAAAGATGACCATCTAAGTGCAACAGACCTGGAGAAACTCCGCAACATATTACATGAGAAGAATTTTACCAAGACACAGAGTAATTTGCCTTCAAAAAGTAGCCACAAAAGAAAAAATTCTTTAAAGCAGCAAGTGAGAAAGTCCAGACTACCTACTAGGGAAAGCCCATCAGAATCACTCCAGACTTATCTGCAGAAACACAAGAGATTGCAGCCCAATTTTTAAAGTCTTTAAAGATAAGCAATTCCAAACAAGAATTTCCTACCCAGTCAGGCTAAGCTTCATCAGTGACAGAGAATTAAAATACTTCCCAGAAATGCACGCCATAAGAAAATATACCAACTCCAACCCGACCTACACGAGACATTTAAGACGGGGTTGAGCACAGGAAAAAAAAAAGTACAGCCTTGCACACCACAAAAGTACAGGCAAACAGAGTCAATAAATCCTATAGAACACCCAAAAAATGAAAACCCACAAATAAAAAGGAAACAAAGTAACCACATGGGATCCCT